>APFE030364871.1:0-11603 GCA_000404065.3 Pinus taeda
CAATATATTATAGAAATTTAACCCTGCGGACACGCAAGGATCTTGATTCGGAAAAAGGAGACCGAAAAATCTTGACAGAAATTTAACCGTATAGTCACGCGGAAAAAGGAGACCGAAAAATCTTCGAGATATTGATAGAAATTTAACCGCGTGGACACGCAAGGATCTTGATTCGGAAAAAGGATACCGAAAAATCTTGACAGAAATTTAACCGTATAGTCACGCGGAAAAAGGAGACCAAAAAATCTTCGAGATATTGATAGAAATTTAACCGTGTGGACACGCAAGGATCTTGATTCGGAAAAAGGAGAATGGAGACCGAAATATTGATTGAAATTTACCAAAGAGAAATGGATGTATTGATTGATTTGATTTTGGGAAAAAAAAGTGGAAACTGGACAATGGGCATTCGACTTTGAAATTTAATAGAATTTATCAATGGAAATTTAATAGAAATTTCCATTAAAGAAATCTAATGGTGTAGATGTAGAACAAAGAATAGAAAAGGGTAAGAAAAATAAATGTATTGACTTGACTTGAGGGTAAACAGAGTATGGAACCGCAAATTCAGGGAAAATGTGGGTGTATTGAGTTGATTGTGTAGGGCCAACGGAGTGAAGAAAGTGGCGGAAGATCTTTCTGGCAACTTTCTGTAATTCATATAAAATTCCAATTCTACACATTTGAGAAAAAAGGGGGAAAATAGGCGTCTCGAGTTGACCGGGAAAGAGAGAGTTAAACTTCACAGAAATTTAATGTATAGAAATTCAATCGTTTGAGTCCTTTGAAATTCAATCGTTTGAGTTTTGTTTAGTTGATATAAATTAATTCAGACGGTAAAACCAGTGAAAACGTAACGTGAAAGAGAAAAAGTGGGGAAATTCTATTTTGATTTTGCATTTTCTTCGTAATGTGATATAAAGTATTTTACATTTTGTATTTTTTATATATGTATTTTTAATATTAATTTAAATTTATTTTAAATTTGGATTTATCAAGAGCTAAGAGAGATTAAGTTTTGTTTAGTTTAATTTTTTTTTTTTTTTTTATTTTTTATTTTTTTTTTTTTTTAAAGATTTATTCAAAGTTAAGATGGATCTAAAACCTGTTTTATTTTATAACTAGTAGCAACACATAAAAATATTAATGTGGCTGATATAGGGAAAGGCTCCATAAATATAACAAAAGAACTATTGCAACACAAAGAAGTCTTACCAATGCACACATTTACTTGATTAACTATGTATAAAAAGGTTATCAGTCAACTTTAACTTGAGAAAAAAAGAAGAATTACGCATCTTATTATAAACTGGACCATTTTGTTGAACAACGGAGGCTCAATGAGTTGAGAAGGCGTTGCTCTGCTAGGGTTTCTCATCTACTTTGACAGCGCAAGGGTCTCGAATCCCTGTCGGAGTGCTTCAACTCCCTTCTAGATTACCTTCTCCCACACACCTCTGATCTACCACATCTAACTGACTAGGTAGCCGCATGTCGGGCTCTCTGGGGCGAGGGGGATCAACCCCCTCCTTCAAAGCCATATTGACGAGCTCCAATTGCTCTTCCCACAATCCGTCCTCTTCAAGGCCGCGAAAAGGCAACACATCAAAGACACCAACTCTGGGAGCGCAATGGCAAGCTCGAATTCGAGGTCAATGCTCGCCCAAAGCCATTAAAAACCTTAGGGTGGTAATACCTAGCCATTGACTGGAGCAGTGTTGACATGTTATGCATGACCACCTGATCATTTGCAAATTCATGGGCATTTGGCCCCAGGAATCAAGCATTCTAGGATGGATCTAGCTAAAATGGCAGTCGAGAGCACCATTTGACCTACGACTCCAAGCAAGGGGGTTCTTCACTATGATTTTCGAAGATCTGGAGGATCACAAACGCATCCTGAATAATGGGCCGTACTTTATGAATAGTGCAAGCGTCTTCATGAGACACTCAAAACCATGTTATAATTCGAAGAAGGAACAGTTCCTTGCAACCCCTATCTGGGTTCAAATATACTCCCTGCTAGCAGACTTATGGGAAATGGATATTCTGGAATCAATTGGTAACTCCATCGGGGATTTTGTGCAGGTCTCCGAGATTATCGAACGCTGCAGGTTCTCCTCTTATGCCAAGATTTCTGTTCATATGAATATATCCCAACCTCTCCCTGAGTTAGTGGAGATTGAGTACTAGGATGAGGTTTGGTTGCAGTCATTAGATTATGAATGTGACCCCTTTAAATTCAGGCTAGGTATGAGCATGGACATTTGTTCCGTGACTGTCCTCAACGGGCCAACATTGCCCCAACGAATCCTTCCTCAGATGGGTTTCAGGAAGTATCAAGGCGACGCCCTCCATCCAGTAAAGAAGTCCCTTCCCAAGCCCCTCTTCGCCCTCCTCCAGCGCTGCCCAGGACCTCCCCGACAACTTCCAGCCACCCTGCCACTAACCGCTTTGCCCTCCTGGCGAAGGCAAGTGAAACCGAGCAACAAGTCAGGCCTAAGGCAACACTGGAAACTCAAACAGCTATGTAAGTGGAGACCAACATAAAAAACCCTAAAAACAAACAAGACAGCAAATGCAAGGCTCTAGAAAAACAAATGATGGGAAAATAAATTCAACAAGTCCTCACATAAGTGAGGCAAGCGTTGGAACAAGATTTCAAATTGGAGCAACTTAACTCGGATGAAAAGATAATGGTTCCCTATTTGCGGATTTGGACTAAGGGTGGCTAAGAGGAAATACCTCAGGATCAGCTGGTACAATTTCATAAGATATACAGAGATTGGGAGCAACGAGATGCCCCACCTAAGCCAACCCCCCAAATGGCATTGACCATATGGGAAGGTGATCAGCTTGGGAAAAGGTCAAGAACTAGTTCGAGCACCAGGAAAAAACACAGGAGACCCACCAGAGAAGTGATTTGCGAGGCAGGGGTGATCCTAGTTAACTCAAGACAGGCTAATCTCTTGACAGAGTACTATCAACACTCCATCTCATCTGCCCCTTAATGTAGTTAGTATCGTGGAACATAAGGGGACTCAACTCCAAGGGGAAGTTGAGGTACCTAAAGGATAGGATCTAAAAAGAGAAGCCAGATATTGTAGTACTCTAGGAAACTAAAGTAACAATGGAAAAGATCAAAGACATCACTAGTAGAAGTTGGTTGATAGTGGAGTGCATGGCGCTGGATGCAAGGGGTTGTGCGGGGGTGATGGGAATGCTTTGGGATCCTAGATCCGTCTTCTTCCAAAACTGGATCACCTCTCCAAACTCCCTCTCTGGTCAGTTCACGTGCATCGGATCTGCAGAGAAAGTATGGCTCACGGGAATGTATGGCCCTACACTATCAGGAGCCAAGAATGGAATCTTAAGGAATCTCAGATATTTAAAAAGCATAATAGAAAGCTCAAGCTGGATCATGGCAGAGGAATTTACTATGATCAAGGAACTAAGCGAGAAAAATGGAGGCATCAGAAGACCGGACCCAATATCTCTGGCCTTCTAAGAGACCATCCAAGCCCTGGAAGTTGAAGATATTGAGTTTGGGAATGGCTCCGTCACATGGAATAATAGATAACGTGGGAAACACCAGATATCATCTCGGTTGGAGTGTTTTCTCGTCTTTGATAACATCCTCGAGTAGGATCTTTTCTTACAAGCCAAGATCCTTCCTTTCCTTGGCTTGAATCATTGGCCGATAAGCCTTGAAATTGACCTAAGGATGGCTCCTCAGAATCGCCCATTTCATTTCAAATCCTTCTGGTTGGAGAAGTTGGACTTCATCACCAAACTGGAAGCATGGTGGAAATAAATAAGCATAACAAGGTGCAACTCTATGGAAACCTTTCAACTTAAGCTGAAGGAGTTGAAAAGGAAAATCAAAGAATGGAACAAGTTAGATTTTGGGGACATTCACTAGGATAAGTGCAGACTTGAAGATGCAATGAAGGTAATACAACAAAGAATTACCTTGGAAGGGAGAACATAGGAACTGATAGAACATAAGGGGGGAGTCCTAACCGAATTAGAACAATTTCGGAAACAAGAAGAAATCTTGTCGAGGAAAAAATCAAGAATCGAATGGCTCGAAGAGGGGGAGCGCAACACAAAATTATTTTATAGGACCATGTTAAAACATAGGTAGGTCAACCAAATCTTTTCTCTGAATGGATTAGATGGAAACCGCCTCGTGCAACATGAGGAGATCACAAAAGAACTGATCGTGCATTTACAATCCCTGTTTTGGGAATCATAAGTGGATAGAAGTGAATCTATCTCCAAAATTTGTCAATGTATTCCTAAAATAATTTCGAAGGACTAGAATAATGTGATCATGAGGAAGATCACATATGAAGAAGTAGAAGATGTAGTTAGAACACTCCCTGTGAACAAAGCTCCACATCTGGATGGTTTCACTGCGGAGTTTTACAAAGCAGGGTGGCATTTCTTGGGACTGAATGCTACTTTCCATACACTCATTCGAAAGAAGGGGACGACTGCAGACTCAGATGGCTTTCACCCCATCACCCTTTACAATGTGGTTTATAAGATTATCTCCAGTGTTATTGTCCAGTGGCTAAAGCCCCTTCTGAAAGAAATAATCAAACTTGAGAATTATGGTTTCATGGAAGGACGACATATCCTAGACGACATCTCGGTGGCTCATGACCCGGTTCATTATCTTTCCTCCTCCAAAACCTTAGGTATGTTAATAAAGATGGATCTTTCTAAAGCATATGATCGTTTGAATTGGGATTATCCCCTATCAGGTTTGGAAGCCTTTGGGTTTTCCCCAAACTGGATAAGTTGGATCCAATCCCTGATTGTTACCCACTTCTACTGCATTCTAGTGAATGGGGCACCCTCTTGTTCCATGGCTCGTGTGGATTAAGACAGGATGACCCTATTTTCCCCTTCCTCTTCATTATTTCTAGTGAAAGATCAAGTATACTCATAAAGGATGTGATGGCCTCATGATCCCTTTAGGGTCTCAAGCTCTCCCAAGATGTCCCTCCAATCACCCATCAACAGTTCGTGGATGACAATATGATATTTGGCAAGCCAACCTTGAAGGAAGCTCGAAAATTTGGCTCTATCCTGGATGCGTTCCAACAGGTTTCGGGCACTTAGATTAATGGTGAGAAATCAGATATCGTTTTTTTCAATACCCACCCATGGGTGCAAAGGCATATGGCTCGGACTCTCGGATTCCGAATAGGTTATCTCCTTAGCACCTACATTGGGGTTCAACTGGTTCCAAACTCCCTTAAGGTCTCGCACTGGAAAGACTTGCTCGGCCAAGTTGATAGAAAAATATCAAGATGGTCCTTCAGAACATTGAATACCCCGAGACATCTTGTTCTCCTAAAGGTTGTGCTTTAGGCCCTTCCAATTTATCAACTATCAGCCCTCCTAACCCCCTAAATTATATACAAATATTTAACTGCAATGTTTCAAATATTCCTTTGGTTGAGGCTGCAGGTCAGGTGCAAGTGGGCTTTGGTCACATGGGAAAAACTATGTAAATCTAAACTGCATGGCATTCTGGGGCTCAAGGATCCTAGAATGTTATCATAGGCCCTCGTGCCCAAGGCCTTGTGGAGGTGGCTACAGGGTGGTCATGAGACATGATTGAGGATTTGGTCAGGAACATATGGATCTGAGAGCAAGAAAAACTGTCTATTGGATAATCTTATCCTACCGAAAGGATTCTCCATATGGAATCGAGCAAAAGAGAACTAGCTGCTCATTCAGGAACACGGTTTATGGGAGATCAGAAATGGAGCAATGACCAAATTTTGGTAAGAATCGTGGATGCACCACCCTAAATTACGTCAAGAGGAGAACTTAAGAGAAATTCAAGTCTACACCATACAATTAGGAGTAGAAAAGGTCAATGACTTCTGGCACCTTTCCAGTCCAAATTCGAAATGGAGGGAATGGAAATCTATAGATTAGTTGCCAGAGAGAGAACTGCCCATGGATTGGGAAGCCTGCTCCTTAATCCTTCGACAACGACCCATTCTCAACAATTGGGAGCCTGATAAAATTTGATGGGGTCATCAGCCTAAAGTTTTCATTAAAAGAATCATATTCAATTCTATCTGTTTCGGGTGACCAGACTCCTCTCTCCTTGTCGAGAATGATTTGGTATTCTAATTTGTGGCCAAAGCTAGCATTATTTCTATGTCTCATACAGAAAAACAAACTCCTTACATGGGACAAGATCTGGAAGAAAGGATCTTGTGACCCGTCTAGATGCCCTCTATATGCAACTGAAGAGGAAATAACATATTATCTTCTAAAGTCCTGCCCAAAGGCCAAAACTCTATGGGATTAGGTTGCATCTCTATTTGGGGTATGTGACAAGTCGCTGAATAGATTGGCTAAATCTTTGGAGGCACGACACTGGATTCTCTTCGAAAATCCCATATCAATAGGGTGTGGTGTCTCTATCAAGGCTTCGTCCTTTGGAATATCTGGAAGGCAAGGAACCGTGCAGTATTCCACTTGGAAAGTCTACCAACCAATCAGATATTGTCAACAATGATGTGAAACATCAAAGAAACCATATTTATAGGTTGGTGGAAAGAAGAGGACTAGAAAGAGGAAGGCAATGAATAAATAATCCTGGTAGTGTCAGAATTAGCCCAAGGGGACATTGCTGCAGGATCGACGAACATTCAACATATGCAGGAGCATTCACCAAACTCCTTCCTCCTTCCTCCAAAAGGATTCCACAAACTTAATTTTTATGGCACTTCCAAAGGGAATCCGAGTCCAGTAGGAATCCGAGGAGTCATTCAAGAAGATATGGGGCATGTCATAAAGTTCTATGAAACCTCATGTGGCAGCACCACTAACAATGTGGTTGAATTCTTGATGTTTGAGAAAGGACTTCAAACAGTTGCTGAGCAAGGAGTGTTAACTCTACAGGTCACAAGTGATTCAAAATTTTGCATATCAGTGTTGCAGAAACTAATTCATGGATCCCCCCTAGGGAAGGTGATCAAGAGCTAGTGCTTGGAATACATCGGGGAGAAGATTAGGTAAAGAATCTCCTCCTTTGATTATATCATCACCGAACATGTAGATTGGGATGGAAACAAAGCTGTATATAAGCTCGCCAATCAGAGTAGTGGTCACCAGGGTTAGGATTTTGTTAGTGGATGGCCCTCTCTGTCCTAGGAGGGTATTGTGGAAAAGTTTAGCCAAATTTTGGCCTTAAGGGAGGCCTCCTCAATGGGGGTTTTGAATGACGTGATTGTAATCCCGGAAGGATCTCATGGGGATTGATGATGGTCACGCGGATGTAGGTATGAAGGCCTTCCCCCAGGCCTTCTCCAAGTACCTTGAGATCTGGGGCACTGGACCTTGAGTGTGTGAAAAATTTGCTCGAAGGGTACGTTGCAGGTGGTGGCATTAAGGGAGAATTTATGGTCAGGGAGGAGGCCCATTATAACCTAGACACGACCTGACTCAATTTCGAAATTCTACATGGTGAATAATTTTATTATGGTCACTGGTGTGTGAGGTTGGAGAGGACCAAAATTGCTAAGTCGCAAGCACGACTAGTGTGGGAAAGGTGGCAGATTTACCATCAAGGGCCCTTCCGACTCACAAGAGTGTATATCTTGGTGAAGTATTTGTTAAGCCTACACATACATTTAGTGGGTCAAAGCAACCACCGAGATAATTCTTTTATCCTGGAGCAATGGTGGTTTAGCAAAGGGTGGGGAATTCTTTTTCTGAGAAATTAGGGTTGTTTAGGCGTGGAGAGACTTTATTCTTAGTGCCCTCACTAGTTCTTTAGCTAGGTTAATTTTGTCCTAGTGGCGGAGTGTGCAGTGGGTGAATACTAGGTGGCAGGCAACACTTTCCCCTCACACGTCGTTGGTTCTGTGTTGTTGGTGGTGAGACCAAGTTCCCAACAACTTGGCTTGGATAGTAGGCAGACGGTCCTAGTGGTGGAATGAGGGAAGCCCTCCATTTCTCTTTCGATTAGTGTTTTATGGTGGATTGGAATGAGTCCAACACCTCACATTTTGTGTAGGTCATCCCGTCTGAAGCCTAATTCAACAGAACATGTGGGTGGAAGGATTCTATCCCAGATGGCGTTGACATCCATTGGAAAACATAGAGGGTGTGGTGGTTCTAGGGGTGGCCATCTTTCCTTGTCGGTTTCAGCAAGCCATGGGGGAGGAAGATCTGGCACAATCACAAGGATGGTTTGGAGGTTCAAAGGTTCGAGGAGGCAGAGGCATGGGAGTTTCAATTGGTGGCCAAGGTGACCACACAATGAGAGGCTGACACTAAGGAGGTTCTGCTCGTTGTGGAGGAGGATAGAGTTAGGGGGTGGCACGCCGTGGAGGAAGGGGGCAACAACAAACATGCTGAATGGATCATTTCCAGGACCTCATCTAGAAAATTATGGATAGATTGGCTACCACAAAGCATGTGAGGCAGGAGGACCATGCAGAGCTTATCGTGACACTGAACAAGATGCACTATTTTCAGTGCCATACCCGGGAATGTGTGGTGGTGGTCTGGTGCAACTAGAATCTACTCTCTAAGAAAGTTGAAAAGTTGGAGGCGTGGATGGTCCATTTCGAAGAGCATGTGCAATGCGCCTTCCGCCCTCCTCCACCTCCTAGAACAACCCCGGACAACCCAACCTCCATCACTTCTAACTATTGATATGATATTAGGTGTTTTATGTACCTTACTTGTCTTTTTCTACTTTTGGCCCTTTCAACTATGGTCTTTGTTACTTTCTGTTGTTTTGTTTAACTGTCACTTGCTACTAGTAGTAGTCAACAAACTTTGTCGGGGTGAGACTATCTGATGTACACTTTTTTGAAGAATGAATAAAAGACCGATTAAAAAAAGGACCATTTTGCTAAATAAAATTTTCTTATATATTAATTTCCCCATCTAATTAGAATATGAACTTATTAGAATTGGAATAATCTCAAATCCATAGCAAATTGGTGGGCTAGCCGACAAGAATCTAATTTGACTTGAGGGAAAAAAGGGATTATACATCCTATTGTAAAATGGACCATTATTCTAAATAAAACTTACTTCTATATTAAGTTCTCTTTCTAATTAGAATATGAACTTATTAGAATTAGAATAATCTCAAATCCCTAGGAAATTGGTGGGTAAGGAGCCACATGGCATGAATCTAACTTTTTAAATTTATAAAACGTCAATCCAACCTAACAAACTCTGTGATAACGATAAGCATTCAAACTAATCATATGTTGAGCATATTCCCTTCAGAATCAATTTAGGTTGTCAATTAAAAAAATAAAAATAAAAAGTTAACAGATACTCATCCATATTAAGTTGAAATAGGAAGCCTTCGCCAAACATTTACACCACGAAAATATCTCCCCATACATTTTTGGTTTTAGAGTTAATTTAAAAATTTGTTATAAAATAAAATTAAAATAAAATATTTTGGTTTTGAAAGGAGTTATGGTTTTTGGGAAAGTGGTATTGATAAGCCCATGGTATTGTGACAAAGCCTATTAAGTTAATAATATCCATGATAAAATGGCGGTGAATATCTATGGTTAAGAACTGATCGGAACTTAAACAGGAACAAAAAAAATTATAGACATAACCATAAATATAGAGATGTAGGAGAAATAACACTTCATTCCATTAATATCAAATACTGAAATACACTTACAAATGGAAATAAGACTAGCCCAGGTGATGGTAGCTTGTCTATGAGAAGAGATGTGGTGGCTACTTACCTCTTAACTGTGTTACAATGAGGCTCAAGGGCCTATTTATTATTGAAAAACATGTGAAAACTCTAAAAAACCAAAACCCTAACCCCAGGAGATGTAACGCCAAGAGTTTGTGGGCCCCGTTGGGGTTAGTTGGGTAGCCAACTTCTCGGGGTCATAACTTGGGCATATTATCTCCGTTTAGTGTATACGATACCTTGTAGGAAAGGTCTCTCTGAGTACTACATGATTCCCCACAAGCCCTTGCCTATGCAAATGAGCCTATAACAGACCCCAAAAAACACTGTTTAGGGGGATAAAATTGCTAAAAATCATAAACGCTGAAATAAACAAGGAAACAAATGAAGTTGAATGGAGGTCTAAGTGGAATAGGTGGGTGGACAACAATATCGACCTAGATCATTCGTCCCCCCTTAGTAAGAAATGGTCCCTATTGCGTGTAGAGCCTGCAAGAGGTGCGGAAATTTCTATTGAACCTAGTCCCTGGTGAGCTACATGCCTTGGTGTAGGAGTTGGCCAGCTTTGACAACCCGATATAGTTGGATATTTTGTTGGCGAGTTTTCTTGACCTATGTTTCCATAATACAATCAATTGTGGCCTGTTCCATGAAGTTTCGGTTTAACTTTGTTGGTGTGAGCTATTTTACAATGTCTAGTGTGTCCAGTAATTGTGGGAAGTATGGTCGAAGGTAGTCCACATTGAACACTGGGTACATGGCAAGGAATGGGGGAATGCCGAGCTCAAAATAATTGTCTCCCATAATGTTGGTAATTGTGTAAGGACTATATCGGAGTGGTCTGAGCTTCTGATGGGCTACAGTAACGCGTTCTTTTCGCAAATGTAACCAAAATTTGTCGGCCACCTGAAACTTGTGTGGCACCCTATGTTGATCATGTCACTACTTCTACTTCGCATTTGACTTCTCCAGTATGTGGTGAACCTGATGGTGGATGTGTTGGATGTGTTCAATAAATATGGTTGCTTTATCAACCTTAGACAATACATGCGTGGATTATGTCTAGGTAGTTGCGTGAGGCATGGCAACATCAATCAGAGACAATGGTTGAAATCCTAGACCCACTTGAAAGGGACTACGTCCAGTCGAGCTATAGAGAGCTCTATTATAATTGTGTTGGACATATGGAAGACTCTCATTCGAGGTTCAAGGATGTTTGGAGTTGTACATGAGGAGTATGTGCACTATCATCTTATTGACGACCTCCATTTGGCCATTAGTTTGGGGATGGAAGGTAGTTGCCTTCATGAGCTTGGTAGAATGGATGTCATACATATAGTCCATGGAGATGGATTCCCATGGCTAGTTGGGAGTAGTTAGAGGAGTCTACATGCATTGATTCTTGATGGTTGTCTTGGAAATGGTGCAGATAGTGCAGGATCTGATATATTTCCCAACATCCAATCAGGGTTTGGGCCAATAAAAGTACTCCCAACCTTGATAAATAGTATGACTCAAAGGTCAAGTAATATGGGAGAATCCCAACATGAACCTCCGACAAACATTTGCAAGGCCGAAGAAGCTGCAAAGCTCTGTTAGAGTGGTCGGGGCTGGCCAATTCTGAATGAATTGGATCTTAGTTGGGTCCACATGCATGCCACACTCATCTATGATGTTGTTGTCATTCTTTATTTTTGAGGTTTATGGAGTAAACACATAGGACAGTACCAAAACCACTTTGGAAGCTGGGATCTAGCCTTGCCAACTTCAGAGAGGGATCTCTCTATTTGATTTAGCTTTGTTTTTTTATGTATAGTTTAGGCTAGTTATGATTGTGCTTGTTTGTTTTGTTTGATTGGTTTGGTTGGTTTGAGTGTTA
>APFE030364887.1:6357-90775 GCA_000404065.3 Pinus taeda
GTGCAGGAAACCCTTGAAGATCAGTGGGCGTTAGGGGAAGTTCTAGGCTGAACCAGCCAACTCCCATAAGCATTTTTTTTTTTGCAGAGCCCAGCTGGTTTTGACCCTGGGTTAATCATTTAGTCTTTTTTTTGAATCGCATGAGAGATTTTCCTAAAGCATTTCATTAGCTATCTGAAGTTTTTTCTTAAAATTTTTCAATCATCACTGATATATCTGGCTTTATAGAGCAGTAAATTTTGAATTTTTTTTTGGGTTTTCTAGGGTTTCATCTTCGCATATATACTGTCCAGAATTTGTTTTTCTGTCTACAGGTCAAGATTGTCTGTGTTTCTGATCACAATATATCATCTACGCTGCTGTTGGTTCTGCTGTTTAGCGTGGGCATTGATGCGATCATGTGTGCTGCATCTATCATCCGTTCCATCTGCTGCTGCCCTCCATCATCAAATCCCGCGTGAGTAAGACCCTGCAAACACGAAATCGGTTTGAGGCAAGTTTCAGTACGGGCCAGGTAAGCGCGTATTTTTTTTGTTTTTCTGCGTGGGTTTTTTTTTGGCCGCAGCCCAGTCCGTGCCCATTTCTCCGCATCCTCTTCCTATGTCTGCAGTCGAACCCCCGACCCTCTCCGCGTGAACCTGCAAGCGTATATTACGTTGTGTGCGTTGATTTTTTAGGGCGTGGGCATAGTTTAAGCTTGAATGCGGGTTTATCATCAGCGTAGGCTTTATTTATCCCTGAAATCGTTTTGTTTAAACTGAAATTGGGTCACGTATCAGTGCGTATCAGCTTTCAAATCTGCGTAGGGTTTATTCTGAGCATCGTTTCCATTTGCATGATAAACAGTCGTCTTCGTTTCAGCGTGAACCTGCAAACATTAATCAATAGATAAGCGTGTGATCTGGAGGTTCCTGCATCCAAAAGCCCTGTCCGTTCAAGTCGTTCCCGTGTCTTTCTCCTCTGGCTATCGTCAAACCCTTGAGCCCATCTGAATAAACTGGCAAACGCAGATCACAAATCACGTAAATCTTTTGTTTTCAGTATGCGTCGGTTAGGAAATATAAAATATAAAATCGATTTTGAGTTTGGTTGTATGCGTATCAGCGTAGCGTTGGTTTATTTTCTGAATATCGTTTTGTCACGTACGTATCAGAGTAAAGCGTTTCTTTTTCCTTGTTATATCTTTTAGGGTTTTAAAAAAATATATAAAAAATTGATTTGTTATTTGTTTGCTTTGGTGGGTTACGTATTGTGTGTTATTTTTGATACGTATAAGTTTAGTTTTTTTTAGGTTTTCATTTGTTAAGTTTTGTTATATTTTAGTTTTTGTTAGAGTTCGATTTTAAAAAAAATTAAAAATTTCACAAAAAAGGCTCTTAGGGTTTTCAGATATTAATTTTTTTTGGTTTTAGTATAGTTTCAAAATAGATTTTCCTTAGTTTAATTTTGTTTTAAAAAAAATAAAAAATCATAAAATATATTTCTTTAGATTAGAATTTGAAGCTTTGTTCTAGTTCAGATTTTTTCTTTCAAATTTGCCAGAAAAGCTCAAAAATTAGCATAATGGAAATATTTTGCCTGTTAAAGTCTCAGCCTGGAAATTTTATCACAATTTGCATTGTTGAGATTAAAGTTTTAATGTGGGATGAACGTTTACCTTTATGAGATTTGGCATGCTTAAATATAATATCTGGTTGATGCGCTAATTTACATGGTCATATCTTTCAGAGTTTATTTCCTTTTAATTTGCCAGATCATTGTTAAAAGCATTGTGAATTTACTGATATCTTGCATTTTTCGAAGTTATTTGATGTTAAATGATTGCTGTACACAATTTACATTCCTGCAACATCTGTTAAGTAATCATTTTGACACCAAACCCATAAGGCACTGGTCCATTAAATTAAACAAATCTACTTAGTGCTTTTCTCTTTCATGTCTCCCAAACCAACTGGTTCGCAGTTGTTCATCCTTTTCCTTTCAGGGTCTACCCCCCTTAGCCGTGGGAGACAGGCTCAAACGGAGAGATCGGGGATCAGAGTGACATCCCCCGGTCTGAGCGTTGTCGTGACAATTTGTGCGACAACACTTCCTCCTAGATCAGAGGCCCACTTTCTGGATAAAAGCATACCCCAGGCATTAGGCACATCAACAACAACAATATCCATAACAATCATGATTTTTGGGTAAATTGATAGATGAACTTGCAAATCTTTGATCAAACCATGCACTTCAATCTTTTTAGAATCCATGGCACATATATTATAGTAGGGTCTAGAAACTCTTAAGTTAAGTTGTTCCATGACCCTTTTAGTCATTACACAAGCTGATGCACCAGAATCCAACATGAAATTATTCAATTTATATCCATTAACTAACAAGGTGATAAAGAAAGGCCGGTGATCTTTGTTATCTGCATCTAAGCTTTGCAAATATATGGGAGCATCATGATAGTCAACTTCTCGATTCTTTTGTTGAGAAATATTTACTTGAGGACCTTGAATAAATTTTATTAACTTGTCTCTTTAGGAAGGGATTTTAGCAATTTCGGAGACAGGAACCCAGATTTTTGCATTGTTAAACCAACTTCCCAAATCGACATCTAATCCAGAGTTTAAACCAAGGTTAAAAGTTCGAGGGGGAATTTGATTCCCGCTCTGATCATTATCCCTTCTCTGATAGGTCAAACCTTTATCTCTGGCAATTTCCATGATTTTCTCAGGAGAGGGTTTTTCACCATATAACCTAGCCAAAATGTCATCTTCATTTTCAAGGTTATTTATACTAAAAGCTGATGAAGGATTCACAACATCACGACTATTTTCCTTGACCTCTATCCAATCATCCATAGACAAACGAAACTTGCTAACTACTACATTTATTTGATCACCTGCCCCAAACATTCCATTATCCAAGATTCTTCTAACGATGGGGCAAGTGGCTTCTTAATGAAGAGCATCACAAACCCGACAATAAGGAGGAGCATTATCAACCAAATTAGTAAACGGATTAGGAGGTCTCTGCTCACTAGATTGACCCTTCTTTTTCCAATTGTTATTTCTATTATTATTATTTCGAGGCTGGAAATTTTGCATTTGTGCTCTTTCCATTTGGACCAACCTATTCTACAAAGTGGCTATCTCCTTATTATGATTAATTTCCTTGGTTTCAATCTTTTGAAGCAATTTGAGAACAAGTTCACTTTCAGGCTCTTGAACTGCTTTTCCTTTAGGTTCTTTTAGTTTCGTAGCAGCCCTATTGAAACCTGGGATCTCAGACTTCCTAGATGCTACCTTGTCCTTTTCAAGCTCTATAGCTAAGGTCTGGCAATCTCTATAATCATTAAGTCTAGCACGCCTTAATTCATAAGATGGCTCAAGACTAAAGGCATCAATGTAAAAATCTCGAAGAGATTTTTCGGTAGGTTTATAGTCTTGAGGTAATTCTCTAACAATACCATTAAACCTTTTATTAGATTCTTCAATAGTTTTATTCTCTTTCTTTTTTATTATGCTGATAGCTTTTACAAGGTGTCTTCCCTCTCTCTTATCTCCATACTTTTCTTTAAAGGCATCAATAATTGACTGTAAGGAGTCAAATGAATTCTGAGGCTTTTCAGTAAACCACTCATGAGCATCGCCCCCCAAGGTTAAAATAAAAAAAGTCATTCTAACATCCTCATGATCGAAATCAGGAGACCTTGCGTACTTGGCCATCCATATACTAAAATCTCTCAGATGCGAATTTGCACTAATCGCATTATCTCCCTGAAATCTAGACAAATTATCTATCCCAAGTGATGGAAGAGCATTGGAATACCCTGGAATGTTAGAAAAATTGCAAGGGGCATACATATCCATGATGTCGTTCCCAACTGGACTAGTAAAAAGCAAATGGATATCAGAGAGGGCTTCTTGTCCAAGTTTAACAAGAAGTGTACGAGAAGAAAGTTTGTGTAATCGTACCCTAAGGGCCCTTTCAGGATCAGGAGTAGGATTGCATAGACTGCTTGGATGTCTTCTAGTATACACTCTTGTAGATAATATATGAAGTGGAGTCGCCACTCGGACAAGAAGTGAAACACACAAAAGCTCGAAATGAAAGGACCAAGGACAGAAAAAACCCTATCCCCGGCAATGGCACCAAAAAATGTTGTCGCACAGATTGTCACGACAACGCTCAGACCAGGGGCTGTCACCTTGATCCCCGATCTCTTCGTTTAAGCCTGTCTCCCACAGCTAAGGGGGGTAGACCCTATGGGATAACGAATAACCAACTGGGGGCCAGTTGGGTTGGGATACATGAAGGGAAACAAGCACTAAATTGATATTATTAAATTAATAGACCAGTGCCTTATGAAATAAATGATTAAACGACTATTTATCAAATGCTGCAGAAATATGGACTCATTAACAATCGTTTACCATCAAACAACTCAAACAAAGTTTAACTTTTACCAAATGCGAGATAATCAATAAATGCTCAATGGCTTTATGATACTCCAGCAATCAAAATTTCAAAAGATAAAGTGCTTTAAACAACCACGTAAAATGCTAACCAAAGATCACATTCATGAATCTTCAAATGAGCATGTTTAACCATATAAAGAAATGATAAATATTATTCCCACATCAAAATTTTAGCCTCAGCAGAAAAGATAAAACACAACAAATCCCTGAGCCAAGACTGAAACTGGCAAAAAATTTCCAAAATATTTTTATATTTTTCAAATAAAACAAAACTAAAGACTAAATGAAAATTTAAATCAAAAATCTAAACAATATTAAAATTTAAAAACTAAAAAAAAAAACAAAAACACAAAAACAAAAAACCAAAAAAGATTTTATTTTACTTTATTTTATATATATATATATTATTATATATTTAATATATTATTATATTTTAATTTACTTTAACAAAATTAAATCTAAACTAAATTAAATCAAAATCTAAACTAAAAGGAAAGAAACTCTTTATGCTTTTTATAATTTTATAGTTTTTATGATTTTTTTATTGTTATATTTTTAAATGAAAAACTAAACAAAATAACTTAAATCCTAAATCTAAATCTAAAACTAAAGTAAAAATTTATTAAATCTAAAACTAGAAATAATCAAAAATAAAATCTACTTAAAAAGGATTCCTTTTAAACTTTTTATTATTATTATTATTATTTTTTTTTTACGAAATAGAACTAAACTTTAAAGAAAATATAATTCAAAAGTCAAACCCTAAGCTAAAGAATGCGCTAAATTAAAAAAAACAAATCTTAGAACTAATCTAAATGTAAGCAAAATGAAAAACGCAACCGTTCACTAATCATACATATATTAAAATAAAAATTTAAAATCTAAACTAAAACTATGCTACTCTTCTAAACCTAAAACATACTACCCAAAAAAGGAATCGTATAGCATCGAATGCTTGGTTTTTATTATGCATTTGCCGGAATATGTTGACGGCGATAGAGAGCAGCGATCGTACAAGAATCGATCAAGGAGAATGTGCTTGGAGATGAAGGACGAGACCGAGCCACGGGCTGAGGATGCGGGTTCTAGAGTTTTGATGCCGGATTTGACTACAAATGCAATTTTGGACTATGTGGAGATGAATGGGCAACAACGTTTGAAGGGCGATGAATTTTGCTGCAAGTAAGGTTTGCGGACAGTGATCTCGACGGCAAAGGGAAGGTGAATACGCAGCGTGGAAGGAGCTGAGAGCGAATTGAAGGGAGTCGACGCAGAGAAAGGAGGCTGGACGTGTGGAGAAATAGGCAGCGATTTGCAGGTTTGCTTAAGGATGAGAGGACGCAGAGACTTTTGTAGGTTTAGCAGACAACAAGGGGGAAAAGCGATGAGGGTTTAGGCAGCTTGGAGAACGACGAAGAATTGATGGAATAAAGACTGCAGAGGAGATGGACGGCAACAACTTGAGGATCCGCTTGTAGATTGGACGCAAGGAGCTGAGTAGTGTGAGAGATGGCGGATATAGCAGTCAAGAAAAATTCTGAATTCTGCCAGAGTAAAAAAAAACGCAGCTGGAGGGAGGTTAATAAAAAAAACGATTTTGCAACCCTCAGAAAAATATTCCAAACTCCAGAAAATGATATTCACTCTCGTGCTTCAAAATTATCAATGAAACCCTCGTAAGATTTCTTCCAGATTTAAAACATTCGAAAAACCCTTGGACAGCAAAACAGCTTAGATAAACCCTCAGAAATCTTCAGAAACCCTGCAACCTGTAATGGAAAGACAAACGCCCAAAAATAATATGTGCAGAAAACGAAACTAAAACCCTAAATCAGTGAAACAATTACAGCATTTACAACTTTTCAACTCTTAAACAGCCAGATTTATCAATAATCAACAATAATATTATCAAAATTCCAGATTTACTATGAGATACTTCAGAAATATCTCATGCAATTCAAAAAAATAAACTTAAAATGTCAGACCCAGAATCGAAACTAGTCGGGCTCTACAAGAAAATGCTTTGCGGGAGTTGGTTGGTTCAGCCGAGAACTTCCCCAAACGCCCACTGATTTTCTCAATAAGGGTTTCCTGCACAGCTCACTTCAACCATCAATAAAGAGAGAAAAACAGTACTAGATCCCAGATGCAATGGAGATACCTGCCATTATTTCAGAAAATCTAATACCATTCAAACCCTAGTAAACGAACAAGATACCTGTGTTCAACAATACTCTATATTAAGTTATTACTAATGGCTGACAATAAAATTATGCAGAAAGTAAAACAACTCACAACACTTCAGGAGAGTAACACCAACAAGATTTCAACCCCAAAGTCTTTCTTTATTTGCACCAGAAAAAGTTTACAAGAGAGCTTTCTTCAGCACAAGACTCATAGATCAAATGATCTCAAATGACCCCTAGCATCCTATTTAAAGGAAAAATTCCCAATGGCTAGTTCGAGCGATCCATGTCAAAATGATCTCGACCGTCGATGATGATCAAAACATCTTTTAATCTCATTCGTCGAATTTTTAGATTAAAAAATTAAAATTCTGCATTTATTTACTCAAAAATTTGACCTATTATTATTTTATTATTTTTTAAGTTTTTATTTTATTTTTTTTATTTTTTTAATATAATAATAAATTATGTTATTTTATTTTAAATTATTATACTTATATTATTTCTATTTATTTTTAATTTTTTTATTTTTTATTTAATGATTTTCGAACTTAGCCTTTGGAAAGTCCCTAGGACCTGGGACTTATGAGGGGGTAAAAGATTTCTAACCCTCAAGACTTTTACACATGACTTTTACAATTTACAGTTCAAGGGGGAAACCCATTGACATGACCCTCATAGCCACCCAGTTCGCGACCAACTATTATGCTAGCAGCATCAACACACTAGGATTCCCCTAAGATCTCAATGACAAATTTATTGGCTTTTTGGGTTAGCTGAAGAAAACTCTGTCGATCATGGTCGTTGAGACAAAAAACCTTCCGGAACGTAGATTATCACTAGAAAATTAGGTCCACCTAGGCAATTTACATACATGACTCAACTCTGCTAAGATTATTTACAATTCACACATGCAGATTGGGTTTACAACATAATATGATCAATTCGACAATGACTATTGGATGGCACAGACACGTCAATCAAGCACTATCCCTTTTGCGAAGAAAAGGTGGTGTACTGCTATGGGAAGTTGACACGCAGTGGTTAACAGTCCTCTTCTTCCTTTTTGCTACTCCATTTTGCTCCGGATTGTAGGGAGTTGTCCACTCTCTTTTGATGCCCTCCCTAGCGCAAAAATCGGTGAATTCCTTGTTAACATACTCTCCACCATTGTCTGAGCACAACACTTTTATTTTCTTCCATGTCATAGTCTCCACTAGAGCCTTGAACTCTTTGAATCGACAGAAAACCTCATCCTTGGTTTTAACAAAATAGATCCATGTCTTCCTGGAAGTATTCGACACCACTAAGGGCTTTTATGGACATTGGTCCGCAGATATCTAAGTGTATCAATCCTAGTACACACTTGGCCCTATTGTTACTTCTAGGAAATGCTGCTTTGGCATACTTGCCGAGAGCACACCCTCTGCATATGTCATCTCATTCAGTACTAAGATTTGGAACTCCTGTTATAGTTTTCCTAAGAATTCTTAGAGTCCCATGGTGCAAATGTCCCATCTTTCTATGCCATAGTTCATTCCAATCATTGTCTTCATTACTTCCTATTAGTGCCATTGGTGATTCTAGATGCAACCTGTACAACCTGTTACTTCTTATTCCAGTGTGTACCTTCTTTTTCCAACTCGGGTGTTTGATGTATACTTTCTCCTTAATGAAGAAAATGTCATAGCCCTTGCTTTGAAGTTGAGATACAGAAAGTAAGTTCATCCCTAATCCTGGTACATGCAGCACATTGGTAGCTTGGAACCTCTCTCCTATTTCTGTTTGAAAAACTATAGTACCCTTCCTTACTGGAGTACACTTTGCCTTATTCTCCATGGTGATCTGAAAATTCATTCTTTCCTCCTGATAGTTTGAGAAACATTCCTGGATTCCTGACATATGCCAGGACACTCCACTGTCTATATACCATACCCCTGACAATGTAGAGCTTGCTACGCAAACAACTTCTTCTTCCAATGTAGAAGCCAACATAGAAAAATCGAAATTTCTATCTGTTGTGCCTTCTTCTGAAAATCTGCATGAGTCTCCTGACATGGATGCCTCTGCATCATGTTCTTGACCCATAATTGATTTTCCCTTCCTGTCTCTAAATCTTTGCTCTGATCCCATGTGAAAATTTCTAAACAAAAATTCTATTACTGCAACCACTGATTTATTTTACCTACTTATTTCTCAATAAGTATTTACGAAATCCCTTCAGCAAACATTAAAATAAATTCTACTGCAAATATCACCCCATTAGACAAAAACAAATATATGCACAAGAATCAAACACAATTGTCTCCGGAAAAACCTAATGTGGGAAAACCGATGCAGCAGAGGAGGGTTTTATTAATCTTCAGCAACAATCGCTTTTACAGAAAAATTCTGCATAGACACTAGGAGAAAACACATGAGACTTTTAACTGATACTTTCTGACACCCTGGAGGACTTCCTTTCCCTATTGCATCAACCTTGCGTCATTCTGTGTGGCTCTACATTGCTCTGTCCTTCTTTGCGTCATCCACTGCGTCCCTATGATCTGTGCCTCCCTTTCTGTTGTCTCTCAGAGTCCCTGTGTCACCTCTTTTGAGCTCCCTCACTGCTGCTAATCACCCCCTCTTTCTCCACCTTGCAACACTCCCTATGAAATCAATTTCACTCTCTTGGAAAATTAATTTTCCTTGGGATACTGAGTATCTGTTGTTGTGTCTCCAAATGAACCTCAAGTCTTCTCTTATACTTTTCCTATTCACGAAACAATGGACGAGATTAAGTCTTGAATCAATGGCTAAGATTAAAACAGACTTGATACTCGTCTCTTAGAAGCTTCTCATCCTTATCTTTATTAATACCCATTAATATTTTTATTTTCCTAAGTTTAGACTTAGGAGTCCATTAAAAATATTAATTATTTTAATAACTCCTCATCCAGATGGAATTTCTCAAAACAATTTCTTGGTCTTGGAGATCTTATGTTCCTTAGCCTCTCCACCAATTTTCATGGCTAGAGCACATCCGATGCTAACACAAATCAACAAGAATGAATTGTCCCTTGTTGCCTCTGCATAGGCCTAGCGTCATAGCTGCTAGGGACAACATCACTCTTTATGCTAATCGATTTGCCTCTAAGACTTCAGTTCTTTCCTCCTAGTCTCACAGCCTGGCTTCCAGCTTTAGAAATCGACCTCTCCAGCAAAAATACAGATCTCCTAAGGGCTTTGCATCAGCCAACGCCACCCAATGTAGCTTCTATGTTGCCTCTCCCGGATTTCTCTCTATGTAATATCCCCTTTCCGGGATATCCCTCAAACCCAAGCAAACTCCAACCAAATACGTACAAGTGATATAGTAGTCGGGAAGCTCAAAGAGATAAAAATAACAGTGGTGCAACATATAATAATGTAAACATGGAATATAAGCAGATACTCAAGAAATGCAAAGAGAAATGCTAAGCCATTTTATTATACCGAGTAATGGAAAGAGTACAGGAGGTGATTAGAAAGATAGCACCTCAACTTGCAAAAGGCAAGTGAAGAAATACACCTAGAATAATAAAGAAATGGCCTCTCTCTGAACTGCGTCCAAGCTGCTAGAGCACTGCTGTGCTGCTGCTACTGCATGGAATCAAGTGAGGATTTGGGGCTATTTCCCTCCTCAAAAAATGTTGAAACTCTGGAATCAGCCTCTGCTCAATAAACCCAGAAGAACCCAGAAAGCTTTTCTGAAGTAGCCGACCCCCAAAAATCACCCCCTTAGGGATCTACGTTGTCCCTCAAGGCTCTGCTTTGCTACTGAAGTAAACCATCCAAGACTCTGCCCGAAACTCTACCAAAATCCTCCAATATGCAAGCGTTGGTCCCTTGCTCAATCTCCCAGCTCAAATCCTCCGCAAAAACCCCAATCCAGAACTCCCACCAAAAGAACTGCATCCCTCTCTCAAGAGTGCGCAGTTATCAAAATGCTCAGTTCCTCCTCACTCCAAAGATCAATCCTCCTACAAAAGACTGCTGAAAACTAACTTACCCGAGCAGGCACTCAAAATCCCCCGGGGCTAAGGGTGAGATCTCCGAACGGAGACACTCGATGCGCTAAACAGTGCTGCAGACAGGCTAAATAGCCAGCGTGCTCTAAGTCGAAGTGACTAGCTCAAATGCGCATAATCGAATGCCAAAATGAGGAGGCTCCTCTCTTCTTTATAGTATTGGCCTTTCTCAAAACCCTAAGGTCCACCTCCTCCAACGTAGCCATCTCTTGCCACGTGCTCCTCTCCATCTGCGCAGTCCCTCCAAGTGTCTGTGTGGGCCCCTTCTCTACGTGGTCCTATGGCCCCCTTGGCTCCCCTTTAAGTCACAATGTTGTGCTACTAGGGAGTGAATTTAGTCTAAAAGTGAGTTATGTCCCCCTTTTCTCACCTTTTTATTTATAAATAACTATAGAAGGCAAAATTGAGCAAAATCGAATATTCTAATTAGCCATGGCTAATTAGGAATATTACAGTCTCCCCCGACAAAATGTTGCTTGCCCTCAAGCAACTGAAGTGATGGATGCTGCAAAATTTTCTCACTCTCCCAAGTGGCATCCTCATCCAATAAATTCTTCCACCTCACCAAGAATTCTCGGACCGTCCTACTCCGCGGCTGCCTCTCCCTGGTGTCAATAATAGCCTCGGGCTGCAATACCAAATGCCCCTCATCATCCATGGGTGGTAGCTCATCTGCCACTGTCACCTGCTGCCCCAATGCCTTCTTTAGGCATGATACATGAAAAACGTTATGAATCTTGCTGCCTTGGGGCAGCTCCAACTCATACGCAACTTGTCCAATCCTGCGTATCACCCTGTATGGTCCATAAAAGCGGGGCTTGAGCTTCTCAGCCCCCTTCTGCTTTAGTGACCACTGTCGGTATGGCTGTAATCGTAGGTAGATCAAGTCCCCTACCTCAAACTGTCTCTCCACCTGACCCTTGTCAGCATACAGCTTCTGCTGGTTCTGTGCTGTAGCCATATTGTCCTTGAGAGCTCAGAGAATATCTTGACTCTCTTGGATCCAAATGTTGGCTCTCAGAGCCTTGCTATCACCAAACATCACGCTAGCAAAAGATAAAGGATGATATCCATACAAAGCATAGAATGGTGACATACCAATGGACATGTGATGTGTAGTGCTGTAGCAGTACTCTCCCAGATGCAGCCACTTCAGCCATGCTCGCTGCTACCCACTGACATAGTTTCACAAGTATCCCTCCAGCCACTTGTTAACTATCTCTGTCTGCTCGTCCATCTGTGGGTGATAACTGATACTCGATGTCAACTCCGTCCCTCCAACCGGAAAAGCTCCTGCCAAAACCCGCCCATGAAACGACTGTCCCTATCACTGGTGATGGTCTTAGGAAGACCATGTAGCCTGAAGACCTCTCTAAAGAACAGCGCGGCCACCTGTGCTGCTATGAAGTGTCAAGATATGGCGAAAAAATGTGCGTACTTTGTCAGTTGATCAATGACAACAAAAATACAATCCTTGCCCTGTACCATGGGCAACCCTATGATGAAGTCCATCGAAATACACTCCCATTTCCCCTCTGGAATGGGAAGAGGCTGCAATAATCCTGCGGGATGGCTCATCTCCCCCTTGTTCCTCTTGCAAACATCGCACTCCCGGATATGCTGGATTACATCCTCCTTGAGGCCCTTCCATGAGAACCTCTCTCTAATGGCCTTGTAGGTTTTGGTAAACCCTTGATGGCCGGCCAATGGTGAATCATGTGATGCATGAAGTATCTTCTTCTTGAGCTGAGATCCCTCAGTCAAGAAGATTCGATCCCTGTATTAGATGATCTCATCGACCACCCTGTACCTGTCATCTGCCACCTGCCCATCCAGAACCTCACATGCAAATCTATCCTTGGAGTACTCTACTAAGAGTCGAGCCCTCTAGTCTGTGTCCAAGCTCATAAGAGACAACGTGGATGGTCTACATGAAAGGGCATCTGCTACCACGTTGTTCTTACCCTTGACATACTCAATGTCAAAGTCGTATGCTTGGATCTTACTAATCCGCTTCTGCTGCCTTTCCTGTAGCTGT
Organism: Pinus taeda; assembly: GCA_000404065.3. Classification (NCBI taxonomy): domain Eukaryota; kingdom Viridiplantae; phylum Streptophyta; class Pinopsida; order Pinales; family Pinaceae; genus Pinus; species Pinus taeda. The sequence continues at coordinate 19,100 of APFE030364887.1, forward strand.
TTTTGTTCCAAAAATAACATGAGGTTGTTGTGATCAGTCCTCACCCTCAGATTGTGAGATTAGATAAATCTCAAATTGTGAGATTAGATAAAGGGAAATCCATTGATGGAGCATATCCCATTGAAGAATATGATAAAAAAGAATTTTACAAACCAAATATACAGATTTTTGAAGGAAGAAAAGATATTGCTTCAGGTTTTCAAGAGATGAGGATACTTGCCATCGAGTATCAGCAACATCATGTACAAATAAATATTTGCATACGGGGACAGATGTTCAATTTGACTACTCTTATTGATTCTGCAGCAAACGTAAATATTCTAAATACAAAAGTGATCCCTACTAAATATTGGATGACAGTAGAAAGAAAAGTTATGATAGCAGCAAACGTAAATATTCTAAATACAAAAGTTAATGCTGAAGTATGAAATTCCCAAAGCATTTATCTGTTATGATAATCACTGCATAAAATTAAAGTTTGCAGTTGTTGACACCCCTGTTGATTGTATTTTAGGTAACATATTTTTGGCTGTTGTTGAACCACATGGTTCATTTAGAACAAAAATGAATAAGGGTGGATATGTTATTACTCTTCCTACCTCCTCGAATGGACCAAGAAAGATTAAATTACCATATGTCTCAACTCCATGAGTCTCAACAATGGTTCATACTATGGAAGAGCTAAAGAAAGCTGAATCAAAGCTCGCAAATCTAAAGGATTTGAAATCCACCATTCATATCTCACAACAGCTAAGCTTACAAACAATACAAAAGAAGATTTCAAAATTAAAGGCACAAATGAGAAAGAATGTTGTGCAGAAGATCCAAATTCTTTTTGGCACAGAAAACAATATTGTGTAGAATTTCCCTATAAAACAGAATATACAGGAAAGCCATGTAAAAGTAAGGCAATTCCGATGAAAAAGGAATATCGTGACCTCTGTGTAAAAGAAATCAAGAATCTATTGAGTAAGAAATTGATTAGAGAATCAGAGAGCCCATGGAGTTGTTATGGGTTTTATGTAAATAAAAGAGCTGAACAAATCAGAGGCACCCCAAGGCTAGTCGTCACCTTTGAACTCGGTACTAGCAGATAATACATATCTGATTCCCCACAAAGTAGATCTGATAAGTAGAATAGTAGGAGCAAAATTATTTTCCAAGTTCGATTTGAAATCAAGATTTTGGCAAGTTGCTATATCAGAGAAGGATAAATTCAAAATAGCTTTCAGTGTCCCAGCCACACATTATGAATGGAATGTGATGCCTTTCGGCCTAAGCATGCACCATCCAAGTTCCAGAAGGTGATGGACTCTATATTCAAACCCTTCTTTGATTGGCTGATTGTGTATATAGATGATATGCTTTTTTCTTTTTTTTTTAATTTGCAAGATCATTTTAAACATATACAGAGCTTTGTAAGTACAATAAAGAGGAATGGTCTTGTATTAAGCAAAAAGAAATCGAAGTCTTTCAGACTTCCATTAAATTTCTTGGCCATACTATATTCAATGGCCAAATCTCTTTGCAAAAACATGCTCTGGAATTCTCTAACAAATTTCCACACATCATTACAGACAAGACGTAACTACAAAGATTTCTTGGTTGTTTAAATTACGTAAGTAATTTCAATCAAGACTGCGCCAAGGACAGAAGCCTATTAAATCAGAGGTTGCACAAAAATCCTGAACCTTGGAGTCCAATCCATACCGTAGTAGTTCAAAAGATTAAAGCCAAGGTCAAAGACCTTCCCATACTATATATATCTGACGATGCAGCTTATAAGATTGTAGAATCCAATGCCAGCAACATCGGATGGGGGGGTATCTTAAAACAAAAAAAAGATAATGAAGAACAGGTTATCCAGTTCGCTTCAGGAACATGGAACCCCACTGAGAAAAGATATTCTACTATAGAAAAAGAGGTAAAAGTAGCATGGAATAACATTGACAAATTCGAGATCCATCTGGTCAATAAACCATTTCTTCTCAGGATAGATGCATCTGCCCTTAAGAAGGTGCTTAATAAAGATATGAAGAAGCCTGGAGAATCCAAATTCGCCATATGGCAAGCCCTCTTTTCCAATTTTGATTACAAAGTGGAACACATCAAAGGAGTAGACAATTGTCTACCTGATTTTCTTAGCCGAGGCATATAGACCCAGCCACAAGAACAAGAACATGTTTTTGTTATTGTTACTGAATGGGACCCCGATAAACAACAAAAAGTTCTCAGAACTATCAAAGAATACCAAAGCTGGGAAGACTACAAGAATAATTGGAAGCCAACCTAGCAGCTAAGACAAACAAAAGTCTTAGATGCGGATCTATAGCCACATACAGATATTTTACACCTAGTGCCTAAAAGAAGAGTATTTCCCAAGGGAAATCGCTGGATCCATGATATGGTGTACACCATCAGTATGGCTGCAGCTCACTAAGCAGAAGAGGCATTGCTAAATAATTTCCATGACATTGCAATGATCTAGTCTGAAGGAGGAAGACAAAGAAATATTTATCATAGATATTTAGTCATCAACAGAACCAGAAACACGGATTGGACAATCACCAAAAATTATCCTACCTTATGGCCACAAAATAATCCTAATCTTATTTTTCCTGACACTGTCTTTAATTTTTTAGGTTACAAAAAATTATGGTCGGATCTCCTAAATGTTGATGGAAAGAACGAAACTCATCATACTAAATTAAAATTTGGATCAATTAGGATCATGCAAAGAAATCAATTTTTAGGATGGTTAGGTGACTGGTGGAAAGATTTTGGAATAAATTGCACTGCTATATATCCAATCTTTTATGAAATTTATTTTCAGACGTCATGTGACAAATGCTCCCACATAAATGCTATTGAGTGTTTTCATATTCCTTGTACCACAGTAAGTGATCTGCCGAAATATCCAGATCACCATATACTACAACAATTTATCGCTAGGCATGATGAATGGCTAGTCATGACTAAACTAAAGCATCAATATGTGTTGAATAATCCTATGATAGTCTAAGGGATCTATACAAAGGCATGGGATGGCCTCATTTATCCTAGAAATAGGTTTTCAGGAATTACAGCTCTTGGTGAATCGTCCTACAGTACTAGTCCTTCTTCAGTAAAAGGTTTCCATGGGTTTATCCAGAAAGCTCCACTGTGTAAATATGTTGTCTAGTCATGAGGACTATTCATGGCCAGTTTCGTCATGGGCCTTAACTGGTTAAAAGGAATCCACATTGTAGATAAGATGCTTTCTGTTAGATTGATTGTAATCTTGTAATAGGAAAAAGATTCTTTAGTCACAAGACTCAAAGCACTTCTCTGACTTTTGGTGGATATTGAACCACATCTCCGTGATTGATAAAATCTTTCGTACCCAACTTGTTGGTCTGATGGTCGGATGTTTGTCCCCTCATCTTCCTATAAAACGAAGGGAGTCAAGCTCATTCGGGCAATCGGGAGTTGGAGTTATTGTGTCTTTTGGAAGTCGAGAGTCGAGAGCTTCTCCTACTTTGCAACTGCGGACATTAAGTTTGATCTGCTTGCATCACAAGAAGAACCCAAGTTTTTAGGTGATCTGAGAACCCTGCACATCAGTGTGAGAGCACTGGTGAGAACCTAAAGTGGCTAGATCATTAGAGTGTCTGCCTATATGTGTGTTTTGAGTGTATGTTCAAAGACAGAGTCTGTGTAATCGCCAAGTAACCTCTAGTAAGCTACCTCAGTATTGAGTAGCATCAGTCTGGTAAATGCGCACACAGTCCATCTCTGGTATGAACAGACTGTAAATCCAGTGTAATCCATATCTGGAAAATTTAATAAAAGAGTGTTATTTCATTTTCTGCTTCTGAGTACTGTGTGCTTTAATTTGTGCCGCTGAGATAGTAATTCTTGCCTAAAAGTTCATCACTATATCAACTAGCCGAAGGGACACCAAAGATCGTGGAAGGCTAGAAGTGTCGTTGTGAAGGTCTCAGAGTGCATGAAAGGTTATTGGTAGTTTTGAGTTCATAACAGCAAGAAAGAAGAGTCTCAACAAGGCTAAGAGGGAGGAGACTCATCAAAGCGCACTACTGTAGCACTATTGTAGTAGCACTGTAGCTCAAATTGCAAACTTCGTTGAAAGCCCCTGCTTCAGTGCTACTACAGTAGTGCGGTTCGTTGAGTCTCCTCCCTCTTGGCCTTGCTGAGCCTCTTCTTTCTTGCTATTATGAACTCAAAACTACCAATAACCTTTCACGCACTCTGAGACCTTCACAACGGCACCTCTGGCCTTCGATGGTCTTTGGCGTCCCTTCGGCTAGTTGATGTAGTGATGAACTTTTATGCAAGAATTACTATCTCACCTGCACAAATTAAAGCACATAGTACTCGGAAGTGGAAAATGAAATAACACTCTTTTATTAAATTTTTCAGATATGGATTACACTAGATTTACAGTCTATTCATACCTAATATGGACTGTGTTCGCATTTACCAGACTGATGCTACTCAATACTGAGATAGCTTCCTAGAGGCTACCTGGCGATTACACAGACTTTGTCTTTGAACATACACTCAAAACACACATATAGACAGACACTCTAATGATCTGGCCACTTTAGGTTCTCACCAGTGCTCTCACACTGATGCGCAGGCTTCTCAAATCACCTAAAGACTTGAGTTCTTCTCGTGATGCAAGCAGATCAGATTTAATGTCCGCAGTTACAGAGCAGGAGAAGCTCTCGACTCTTGAATTCCAAAAGACAAAATAACTCCAATTGTCAATGCCCCGAATGAGCCTGACTCCCTTCGTTTTATAGGAAGAAGAGGGGACAAACATCCGACCATCGGACAAACAAGTTGGGTACGAAAGATTCTATCAATCACGAAGATGTGGTTTAATATCCACCAAAAGTTAGAGAAGTGCTCCGAGTCTCGTGACTAAAGAATCTTTTTCCTATTACAAGATTACAATCAATCTTACGAAAAGCATCTTATCTACAATGTGGATTCCTTTTAACCAGTTAAGGCCCACGACAAAACTGGCCATGAATAGTCCTCGTGACTGGAAAACATATTTACATAGTGGAGCTTTCTAGATAAACCCACGGAAACCTTTTTATGAAGAAGGACTAGTACTGTAGGATGATTCACCAAGAGCTGTAATTCCCGGAAACCTATTTGTAGGATAAATGAGGCCATCCCATGCCTTTGTATAGATCCCTCGGACTATCATAGGCTTATTCAACACATATTGATGCTTTATTTTAGTCATGACTAGCCATTCATTGTGCCTAGCCATAAATTGTTGTAGTATATGGTGATCTGGATATTTCAGCAGATCACTTACTGTGGTACACGGAATATGAAAACACTCAATAGCATTTCTGTGGGAGCATTTGTCACATGAAATCTGAAAATAACTTTCATAAAAGATTGGACTATAGCAGTGCAATTTATTCCAAAATCTTTCCACCAATCGCCTAACCATCCTGAAAAATGATTTCTTTGCATGATCCTAATTGATCCAAATTTTAATTTAGTATAATGAGTTTCGTTCTTTCCATCAACATTTAGGATATCCCACCATAATTTTTGTAACCTACAAAATTAAAGACAGTTTCAGGAAAAATAAGATTAGGATTATTTTGTGGCCATAAGATAGGAGAATTTCTGGTGATTGTCCAATCCGTGTTTTTGGTTCTGTTGATGACTAAATATATATGATAAATATTTCTTTGTCTTCCTCCTTTAGACCAGATCATTGCGATGTCATGGAAATTATTTAGTAATGCCTCTTCTGCTTGATGAGCTACAACCATACTGCTAGTATAGACCATATCATGGATCCAGCGATTTCCCTTGGGAAATACTCTTCTTTCAGGCACTAGGTGTAAAATATCTGTATGTGGCTGTAGATCTGCATCTAAGACTTTTTTTTACCTTATTTGCCAGGTTGGCTTCCAGTTCTTCTTGTAATCTTCGCAGCATTGGTCTTCTTTGATAGTTCTGAGAACTTCTTGTTGTTTATCTGGGTCCCATTCAGTAACAATAACAATAACATGTTCGTGTTCTTGTGGCTGGGTCTGTATGTATTCTCCACTGAAAAATCAGGTAGACAGTTGTCTACTCCTTTGATGTGTTCCACTTCGAAATCAATTTTGGCAAAGAGGGCTTGCCATCTGGTGAACTTGGGTTCTCTAGGCTTCTTGATATCTTTATTAAGCACCTTCTTAAGGGCAGATGCATCTGTTCTGAGAAGAAATGGTTTTTTGACCAGATGGATCTCGAATTTGTCAATGTTATTCCATGCTACTTTTACCTCTTTTTCTATAATAGAATATCTTTTCTCAGTGGGGTTCCATGTTCTTGAAGCGAACTAGATAACGTGTTCTTTATTATCTTTTTTTCTGTTTTAATAGACCCCCCCATCTGATGTTGCTGGCATTGGGTTCTACAATCTTATAAGTTGCATCATCAGATATATACAGTATGGGAAGGTCTCTAACCTTGGCTTTAATCTTTTGAACTGCTCTAGTATGGATTGGAGTCCAAGGTTCAAGATTTTTGCACAGCCTCTGATTTAATAGGCTTTTGTCCTTGGCGCAATCTTGATAGAAATTACTTACGTAATTTAAGCAACCAAGAAATCTTTGTAGCTGCGTCTTGTCTGTAATGATGTTTGGAAATTTGTTAGAGAATTCCAGAGCATGTTTTTACAAGGAAATTTGGCCATTGAATATAGTATGGCCAAGAAATTTAATGGAAGTCTGAAAGACTTCGATTTTCTTTTTGCTTAATACAAGACTATTCCTCTTTATTGTACTTACAAAGGTTGTATATGTTTAAAATGATCTTGCAAGTTTTTGGATAAAATAAGTATATCATCTATATACAAAATCAGCCAATTGAAAAAGGGTTTGAATATAGATTCCATCATCTTCTGGAACTTGGATGGTGCATGTTTGAGGCCGAAAGGCATCACATTCCATTCATAATGTCTGGCTGGGACACTGAAAGCTGTTTTGAATTCATCCTTCTCTAATATAGAAACTTGTCAAAATCCTGATTTCAGATCGAACTTGGAAAATATTTTTGCTCCTGCTATTCTACTTACCAGATCTCCTTTGTGGGGAATCAGATATGTATTATCTGCTAGTACTGAGTTCAAAGGTGATGACTAACCTTGGGATGCCTCTAATTTGTTCTGCTCTTTTATTTTCATAGAACCCATAACAATTCCACGGGCTCTCTGATTCTCTGATCAATTTCTTACTCAACAGATTCTTGATTTCTTTTTCCCAGAGCTCATGATATTCCTTGTTCATCGGAATTGCCTTACTTTTACATGGCTTACCTGTATATTATGTTTTATAGGGCAATTCTACACAATATTGTTTTATGTGCCAAAAAGCATTTGGATCTTCTACACAACATTATTTCTCGATTTGTGCCTTTAATTCTGAAATCTTCTTTTGTATTGTCGGTAAGCTTAGTTGTTGTGAGATATGAATGGTGGATTTCATATCCTTTAGATCTGTGAGCTTTGATTCAGATTTCTTTAGCTCTTCCATAGTTTGAACCATTGTCGAGACTCGTGGAGCTGAGACATATGGTAATTTAATCTTTCTTGGGCCATCCGAGGAGGTAGGAAGAGTAATAAAATATCCACCCTTATTCCTTTTTGTTCTAAATGAACCATGTGGTTCAACAACAGCCAAAAATATGTTACCTAAAATACAATCAACAGGGATGTCAGCAACTACAAACTTTAATTTTATGCAGTGATTATTAAAACAGGTAGATGCTTTGGGAATTTCATACTTCAGCATCTTACTTCCCAAGCCAATAACTTTTCTTTCTGCTGTCATCCAATATTTAGCAGGGATCACTTTTGTATTTATAATATTTACGTTTGCTACAAAATCAATAAGAGCAGTCAAATTGAACATCTGTCCCTGTATGCAAATATTTATTTGTACATGATGTTGCTGGTACTTGATGGCGAGTATCCTCATCTCATGAAAAACTAAAGCAATATCTTTTCTTCCTTCATAAATCTGTACATTTGGTTTGTAAAATTCTTCTGTATCATATTCTTCTCTGGGATCTACTCCATCAATGGATTTCCCTTTATCTAATCTCACAATGTGAGATTTAAGAATGGAAATTTCAGATTTGAGATTGTGAATTTCATGACTTACCTCCCTCAAGGTAAGCGCGTGAACCTTATCCCGTTGTTTATGCCTTTCAAATGATTTTGCATTCTTTTCATAAGAGGCGTTAATGAAGAGTGGCTTCTTTGAAGAACTTCTGCTGGAAGATTTCATTTAGTCCATGAAGGCTTCCATAAGGCGATTCTTCATTTCTCCTTCTTCCATAGCTTTTATTTGGGACAAGATTTTTATCTCATCTTCTTCTGTCTGTGCCATAAGAATTTTTTCTTTGTATTCCTGTGGCTGTCTATCTTCATCAGAAGATTCATTAGAAATTTCAGATTCAGAAGAGAAAATACATTGACAATTTTCAGAATTTGAACAGTCACAAGAATTTGCATAAAAATTTAATTCTTCTTCTTCTTCTTAATTATATACGGAACTAGAATTAGAACTTTCAACATAGGAGTCAAGCAACTATTGCTACTGAATCTGGGGTGTTCCTTGATCATCACATTGGGGCAATGATCAGTTTTATGATTTATAGACCCACATCTCATGCAAAGATACTGAGCTTCTGTTTTTGGAGTTTCTAATTTTTGATTTTGAGGCTGGGATTTCTTGCCTCGATTTCTTTTTGATTCTTCACCTACTGGACAATTATTTGCAGTATGTCCATTTTTCCCACACAACCAACATGTCAATTTATTCCATTTTTCTTGCTTGGCACTATGCAGGTGAATATCAGATGGTTTATAATAATGTGCCTTAGGGACATATTTGTAATATCCCTTTCTTTTATGTTGTCTAGAAGATCAACCTTTCTTCTTAAAGTCTTTTCTGGTTGATAAATTCTTTTCTTTCTTGGCTCGTTTCTTGATTTTTCTCCTTTTTACTAATGGATCATCAAGAGATAACCCATACTTGTTGCACAATGATTTGTTGTCGGGGAACCTGGACAACTTTTCTAGAGACTTATTAACTTTCGAGCTTGTGCAAAGACCAACCAGAGCTTTAGTAATAATTGAATATATTTGTCCTCATGTGTGAGACTCAAAAGGCATTTGAAAAATTTCTTGTAGTTTGAGATATTCAACAAACCTGGAAGGAAGTGCTGCAAGATAGACTTGCTTCCATAACAAGTTTTTTGAGTCTTTAACTTCATAGATTCTCTGCATCCAATCCCGATGGAAGTCTTCATATTGGGATATTTTATTGCACTTGAGATTCATTAAAATGATCTCATGCTTATTGGCTATTTATGCCTCAGAACCACACCACTGCTCAACAATCATGGAGGTCAAGGCTCCAATCATGTTGTTCAGTACTGTCCCATCTGAATTATGAATTATATTTCCTTGTTCGTCTTTAAGCAGTTGTTCTTCCATCTGTTTAATTAAAGCAGGAGAGGATTCTATTTCCCACCATTTTGATAGTGTGCCTGTGAAACACTGGACAATTGTTTTGCAGGCTTCTACCTCAGTTTTTCCTCTTAGACACATAAGTTTATATTCGGTAAACATCATATCTACCATTTGTCTTATCTGGCCAACACTGAGGTTATCTATGGTCCATTCCCTATGAGAATCAGGGAAGAAAGTGTGGGTTTCAGGCAGTTTTCCTTTTCCTCTGATATCCGGTGCTGAATACCTACTGTACTAACTTTCCAGAGGCTCATATATAGGCATAACTTCTGGCTCTTTTTCCTCTTCCTTGAATAGACTTGCTATAGAAATATGTTCACCTGAAGTCTCAACTTTTTCTGGTTCTTGGGATGCAATTTCTTTGGGGAATAGAAAAGGAAATCTGTCGACTGGCTTGACAAGATCCTGAATATGGACACTTGCTTTATGCAAAAAAGAAGAAGGAACTGGTTTTTCTGTTTGGATATAGATAATTGATTCATCTTTTGTACCAATTCATTTATTTGTCCAGATGTAGAATCAAATTGTTCTACCATTTTGTCTTCAACATTCTCTAGCTTTATTAGAGATTCTCTAACATATCCTCTAATTACTGAAGTAGACTTTTCAACATTATTCAAGGAATTATTTACAGAATTTAAAGAAACTTGGACAATATCAAATTGTTCTTTGACCTCTTTGGATTTGGCTATGTTCATTTCAAGACCCTTCACAGCTGTGTTTGTCCAATTTAGTTGTTCAGAGGTTTTATGTATTCTGCCATCAGTGTCAGATGCATTGTCATCCTTTAATACTAATGGTATTGCTTTAGTAGAATTTTGTCCTCCAAGCACTATGCTTTTGTATGGGGGAAAGGTTGTAGGCGTTTCAACCTTAAGGCCATCTAGTGTTATCCAAGAATGTTGAGATGAAGTGGATGCATCGGTCATTAAAACCATTTGTTGTTGTCTCCTTTCTAACCAAATATAGAATGAGATCCATGTGTTAGTACATTCCATGTGGTTTTTCCATTCCTGAGACAATTTTATTTTCTCCAAAACAGAGTAACTGGAACCAAAGTCTTCGGCTTTAGAATTTGTAAAAAGATCCCAATTCAACAGGCTTTCATCCATTTGGCAGGGACTCTATTTTTTAGACATCCATCCATTAAAGTGAAGAATTTGTGCATCTCCACGACTGTTGGCTTTTTGCAGTCATCCAGAATAGAACCAAATCGGCAATCTGGTATAAGGCCATTAGCTTGCTCAAGATAACCAAGACCATATATTGGTTTAGCTGGTCTCATTATTGAAAACATTTGGGTTAACCTCAGATCTTCATTTTCCAAAATAGGAATCTCATGCATCATCAAAACATGCTCTGACTCATGAGGAAATGGAATTTCTGAGCACTTAGGATTAGGACATGGATTGACAAAAGTTGTAGGTGGGATTCACCAGTCCTAGTATGATGATTCTCATGGATTACCAAATCTGCAAGCTGGTTTAAAATAACTGGATACTGACACTCTAGGCATTTAACTTCTAAGGAAGAAAAATTTACTACCTGGGCTAATTCAAACAATGAAACATGTTTGCAAATATTTACAAAAGAACTTGTGCAAGAAGTGTCAACAAGTTTGGGATTTCTATATAATGGGGAACTTCTGCACATTTGATCTATCCTCTTTCTGTTTATAGTAGATCTGCGGGGGAAAGATAAGACAGCAGAGGAGGACTCTTCTCTGATATCTGCAGAAGTAATTTTCTTGACTGACAGAGGCCTAGGATTTGAAACCACCCAGTGTTCAGGGTATGTAAAATCTTCCCACCTGATTGTTTGATGTTCTATTTTTTGATATCTAGAGTCTGTTAACACCACAACAGTAGCTTTAGAATCTTTACTGGGGCATGCATGAGAACAGGATACAGGGTATTTGTGTGCCTGAAGCAACCTCTAGTTTGGATTGTTATATTATGTCTTTTTTATTCATATCAAATCCAATTGTCTAGATTTGGAGCTGGAGAATGCTCTCAATGGTTTCATCAAAGACATAAACTGAAAAATTTGGATAGCAATCAAAATAAACTGGACCAGTTGAAAGAGGTGCAACTATCCCTCCTATCAATGAATCTGTATATTTGTTGTGTGTAAGATCTCGGATAGTGGCTAACACAAAAGTATTCAAACCCTAATGAGTTAATGCATGTATTCCAATTCTGATACAACCCAATTAAATTGCATAGCATTTATTTTTTGAAGCAAGCAAGCATTAGGAAAGTAAGTATTTGTGTTTTTTAATTACTTCTCATGTGTGAAATTAAATGAAAGTAAATATTTTTGTGTTTTTTTTATTACTTATTATGTGTAAAATTAAATGAGAAAGCTATAAATAGTAAGTGAATGAATTAATATGGCTTTCTTTTTCACTTTGGATGACTCTAAGTGTCAAAAGTTATATGATGTTTTTGGTGTCGAAAGGTTAAGGATGAGATAAACTTATTTTGTTGGTGTTCAACTGACTGTTCAACCAATCATAAAAATATTTTGGTCAATTATTATATTAAATTATAATTTTTTTAATTAAAAATATAATATATATATTTTAATTTGTAATGTTTAAAAAAAAAACATAATTTTATTAAATTATAATTTTTTAACAAAAAATATAATATTATTTTTAATTTGCAATGTTTTTGTAAAAAAACTTAATTTTATAAGACTATTATTGTGGATTAAAAAATTAAAATTATTAATTTTTTATTATTACAATTGTAATATTTTACTTTTACATTAGTATATTAACTTTATTTATTTTACACATTAATTTTTTCTTCTCATATATAATAATTATAATTAAATAAATTATAATATCTAATATTTTAAAGAATTAAAGTTCAAATTTGTGATTTCAACAAATTTTTGTTAGATTTTGGGCAAATTCAACCAAAAAAAACTCCAAAACCTATAACAATTAGACTACAAGTTTATGATTTAACTATTTTTTATGTTTTTTAATCTTTAGCAATGTGAGCTCGTTAGGAATATGTTTTAAAATAAATTGATTATTAGGCCAAAACATTTTCCAATCTTCCCTCGAGGTTAGAAATTGAGCACAGGCTTCAATCCAAACCCTCAAACGAATTTTCCATGAAACATATATTTCAAACCCTTTTCAACTAAAAATTCTCCAAAATACTCCCAATATCTAAATATATTTACATTACAATATTCACTACTTTTATTTCGACTAAGTCTAGCTTTTTGTTTCCCGTGGCAATATTTTTGTCCCTTTCTTCCCAACTTGAGTGAAGCCCGTGTTTTATTTTGACTTAGTCTAACTTTTTGTTTCCCTTGGCAATATTCTTTTTCCTTTCTTCCTAGTGAAGCTCATGTTTTCTTCTATTTTTGACATATCATTCTTTGGCAAGTGAAATTTAGATTCTTCTATTTCCAACATATCATTCTTTGGCAAGTGAAATTTAGATTCTTCCTCATCTGCCCAAGAAGATGCTTTTTTAACAATTCAGGAGGGGATCCATTTTCCACAAGGGTTTGTTACTTTTCTACTTTTGCTAAGTTCGGAGGATCCTCATTGGCATTCGATATTTCCTACTTGGTTTTTGTTACCACTGATGCAATTTCTTTAGTCATATATGCTTCCTTCTTTTCTTCTGGTTCTTTCTTATCGTGAAACACTTCATCTTTAAATACTATATAGTGAATACCCTAAGCTCCTTCCCACCATTTGGGCCTTTGGGTTTTTTTTTTCTAGTCTTTGCTATTATGTAAACACTTGGGGTAATTTTTAATTATGTGCATCGTTTCATAGCATGCTCTACACGTGAAGGAAATATTCTCATAGTCGAGCGTTTGATCCGTCAATTAATCTCCACAAGAAAACCCGTGTTGAAGTCCATCTACGCACATATTCAAGCACAAGTAGTCTTGATTTTTTTATTTATTTTTTATTTTTTTGGTTTCGGGACAACAATGATAAAAATTTCCTAATGCATTCCCAATAGAGGAAAGTGATGGAAGATTCCAAAATTGCAATGGATGGTTTGGAAACCTTACCAAAACTTGAGCCATAGAGAAGTTGTTACCAAATCAAAAGTGGGAGCCTAGGGTTGCATGAAGAGACTGACACTACCCCAAAACCACTGTCCAACTTCACAAATGGCCTTCTTGTCCTCTATATTAAAACCTTGTGTCTACCCCAAAACCACTATCCAACTTCACAAATGGTCTTCTTGTCCTTTATATTATCAAAAACTACAACGAAAAACCCTGTGCCAAAGGGTAAATATTTAATTCATCTGTCAAAAGGGGCTTCCATGTATCAAAGATCTATCTGTGTGGATTAATCCACTGCTATTCGAAACCATTGAACCAACAAATCAAACCTTGCTTCAATTTTTTTCGCCATTGATAGCTTCTTCATCCACAAGAATATTGAGGGAAAGTATCTCTCAAACCACCGGAAGACCAGAACCAAATTTCAATATGGAAGGGTATGGAACCAAGGAAGAGCTTACTAGTTCCACAACCATACCTACAAAAAAAAAACTATATTTTTTTTGTTGAATTTCTGAAATTTACCATTACATAAGAGATTTGCAAAATATTCAGGGAAACTAAACATAAAATGGTTGGTCTGCAAAATATTCATGCAAACTAAGCATATAGTGGTTGCTCTAGGAAAAACCCTAGCTTCCAAGTAGATTTGCAAAACTCCATCAAAATCTCTAATTATATTATCTTTTTATTAGTATATTTTTTTACAATTTTTTTTTGACAAATTAATGGATTATATATATATAAAAAAGAAAGATGATTACTATTGAAATGTAATAAATGTTTTATTAGATACATTAATTATAGTTTAAAATAATTTCATTTTATTTATTTTTATAAAAATAAAATGAGAATACTATTTTTGTTTATTTTATAATTTAAAACGAATTAGGAGTAAAAATATAGGAATTTAAACAAATATATTTAACCTAAATTTATAAATTATTTTTTTTATAAAGCTTATTTATTAAATAATACGTCATAAATTAAAAAGTTAAAGATGAATTTTAATTTGATACAAATTATTTAGAGAGTTTATATTAAATACTTATTAAGTTAATTGGGTGGAAAAATATAAAATCAAATAAATATATTTAATTTAAATTTGTAATATTTTATATGAATTATTATTTTTATTTATTAACTTTTATAAATATTTTTAAATTAAATTTAAATTTATAAATACTTTTTTTAAATAATTTAAATTAATTTATACAAACCGTATTCATATTTATTATAAACTAAAATTGTTTTCTTTATATTTTTGCATATTTTATATTTTATTAAAATTTTATATATTTTAAATAAAATTCTAACCTTCCTGAAAGGTAGTTAAATAATTTTACTTTTTTTTTTAAAACCCTAGAGTGGTGATGGTGGCTGTAATAGGGGGCACATCGATCAATATTGCTGCTGCTATGACTAATGGCAATGGCAGCGCCAAGGCCAAGAAGAGCAATGGCCCCTGTAATTTGGGGTTTTTTTCATAGTCGTTAAAGGGAGAGCAAATCCCCACTAAGTTAAACTGGGTGTTAAATACCAGGGACTGCGGGAGAGGGGGAGCCCTGGGTGCTCACATGGTGGACGCCCCTCTCACCAAAACACCTTCGCGCATCGATTTCCAAACCGATGTTCTCAAGAAAGAGAAGGTCACGCTTGATGGCCAAGATGAGTATATTGTGAGAGGAGGGAGAGATCTGTTCGAGCCGCTCCCCAAGGCTTTCAAAGGCATCAAACAGATCGGAGTCATTAGATCAAAAACCTGCTTCGTAAACTTCCTAGATCTGGCGATTCGGCGCACAGATGTTTCTCCCGCAGCTCAAGAAAATGAGAGCGATGCCAAGAATCTGCTTCGTCCCTTTTCTCTTGCAACAAGCGGGGCTGGTTTTAAATTCCAAAGCAGCAGGCCAAGGATTCAGCCATGGATCTCTGTCTCCTCCTCCTCCGATTTCCGCGTCCGGATTGATCCAGATCTCATCTCTTCCATTAGCAAGTAGCGAATCTGCTCTTCGTTCTCGCCAGATACGCTTGCAGAGGTTCCTCTCCTAAACCAGCCAGATCTGTCTGAAGAATCACAGGCATTTCAGATCCAAGTCAAACTCTTGGGCAAGACGAGGATGCAATGGGTTCGTGCAACAGATCTCGTGCAGGACCTTTTGCAAAATCTCGAACGCCGGTTGGGGATCCCCTCCTCTTACCTTAGATTGCTATATAAGGGTAAGCAACTTATGAATCCCCTTCCTCTCTCCTTTTACAACACTCAAAAGGACGCTTCTATTGGGGCTTCTTTCCGTGTAAGAGGTGGTTTCTTTGGGCAGACCTCCTCTGCCCCTTCATTCTCTTACAAAGATGCAGCTCGCAAAGACGCTGCCCAACCTCAGTTCTCTTCGAGGCAGCCCAGCCAAATGGCGCTCCAAAGCCGTTTCTGGTAGACAAATCAGAGGAAATTCCCTCCATCAACTTCTCTCATCCTGAGATTGAAAATCGCTACTAGATACTTGCAGAATCAGCACTCATATGCAGATTTAATGGGCTTTGGCTTCGCACAACAGATCTTTACCAATGGGTCCATTCCTCTTGGACTAAAAAATGCAAGATATTCTTATGTTCAAAAGGATTCTTCATGGTGGTTTTTGACTTAAATGAAGACTACCAGAAGGCCTTAACGAGAGGCCCTTGGTTCTGGGGTTCGGCTGGGCTTTTTCTCACCCCTTGGTTTCTAGACTTCAACCCTTCTACAACTGTAATCTCCAAGCTTGCCATTTGGGTCAGGCTCCCAAATCTTCCGGCTCATTTTTGGCATTTCTCTGTCTTCTTTGACATTGGAAATACTTTAGGACGCTACCTGGCTACAGATCCCTCAAGAAAGGTAAATGGTCTCTACACTTACGACAGCCTGTGTGTAGAAATAGATATCAGCAAAGGACTGTCGGATCAGATTAATCTCAGGTTTGGAGATTTTCACTGGACTCAGCCATTGGATTACGAGAACATAGCATTCTGATGCCGCCATTGTCATCAAACGGGGCACCTCCAGAGTACTTGTTCCCAGTTCATCGATAAAAAGAATAATCTGAATCGCAAGCCCAAATCCAAGAGATGGAATCCTTTTGAGCCTCCCCGTCCTTTGGACGATTTAGATTTCTCTAGTTCGGATGAGGAGGAACCTAAAGCAGATGTGTAGAATGATGAGGAAATTGAAGCTGATATGCAGAAGGATGAGATTCCGATGGACGCTCCCTTGGTCAGTCCGGCGGTTCCCTCTGACCCTCAGATTTCGCAGAAACATCCTCATTTATCTTCGTCCTCAGACTCTGATAAGGATATTTAGCCGCCAGTGCAGAATAGTCTACAACTTGTTAAGGCTCAGCCAAACTCCACTGGGTGGGTCAAAGTGCGCAAGAAAAAAGGCAAAAAATGCCGTATTGCAGGAACTAACCCCTCGGGGTAGCTTTCTCTGCTTAGTGCTATCTTTATGTATTCCAGTGTTTTCTATGGCCCTTTCCTTCACTGTCTCTAAGGAGCGAGGTTGATAGCCTATCACCTTCGGCTCCCTTGCTTCTCTGCTTTGCTTATATGCAAGCTTGATTGTACTATACTTTTGTTTTCTTAATAGAATTAGTCTTTATTCCAAAAAATAAAAAATAATTAATTAATTAATTAAAATAAATTAATTAAAATTAAATAAAATTGAAATTAAAATTAAAATTAAAAATTAAAAATTCTAACCTTTATGTGAATGGTTGAAGTCATTCTTTTGTAAATAAATATTTAGATTATTACACACTATTTTACAAGTAACTCTATATTAAACATGGGTCATACTTGTTGTATAGTTAGAGGTATATGAGTTGTTCAAATACATACCAGAACAATGATCTATTTTTAAATGTTTATGAAATAATAAAATATAATATTACAATAGAATGAAATGTTTTATTTAGAGTATGATTATTTATTTTAGTTAAAATATATTAAATTTAAATATTTTTTTAATTTAATTTTAAAAATATATATTGTATATGATATATTTTTTATTTTTTCACATATCGATTATATTTTTTTATTTTTTTAAATAACAAGTTGATGATCAAATATATAAAGTTAATACATTATTAAAACCAAATATAAAAAATATTACAATAATAATAAAAAAGTGTTAACCTTAATCTTTTAAAAATATTAATGAGTAATTTTATAAAATTATGTTTCTTAATGATAATAAAATGGTTTTTTTAATAATAACTAAAAGATTAAATTAAGAAAAAAATGTGCCGAGTTGAATCAAAGTATACAAAAGTTACACTTTTAAAGTTTTTAGAGGGTTTGTCACACATTAAGAGTCTTATTTTCTGCCTTGGAAATCTCTTCACAACGATACAACTAAGTCTACTTGTATAAACTTTGACGAAGGAGCCACCCAAAATCTTTGTTTTGATCTACATTTTGAGTGAGAATTAATCATCAAGAACAATTAACTCTTGGTTATGCATTGCCCAATTCAGATATGGAATAGCCAGGGAGACTGAATATGTTGAGGATATTTGGATTGAGAGACTTTGGTCTTGGTGTGCATTTAGAATGGAAAAGAATTGGGCTTCTGACCTATTAACATTGTGTCTAAGTTCAATAATTTGACCACCATTTGTATGCAACCTGTTGAGAGCCATATCCAGCTTGTTGGATAACTCAATTATCATTTAGATGAGTGCACATATCCATCATTCACAAGATCTTGAATAATTTTATGTATCCTAAGAGATGAAGCCAATCCTTAGAATTACAGGGGTTGAATTCCCCATGAACCAACCCAAATTTTCGATGTGTCTTTCCAACTGCTAATTCCAGAATCAAACCAACCCAAGTAACACTAAAAGATGAAAGAACATGAACCACTGAGAGAAATACCTTGGAATACCACACTAAATAAAACCACAAACCACTCCAAAAAAACCATATGTCGGGAACCAATTAGAACACCCACACTGATAACTTTACAAGCATCAATAAAACACATAGAGGCGCTTGAGAGGGCACACTTATAGAGCCATTCTGAGGGAATGGAGGTGCTCGGGAAATCCATGAGCTTGGAAATCAGAGTCTCAACCAACAACGTATTCCAAATTCACCACTTAAGCATATTTGCACCTAGGCCATTGACACCAGTACGAGATCAAGGAAGTAAAGTAGAGGTTTGTCTCACTCCAAGCAATCCACACTACCAAACTATAACCTAGGGACTTGGAGAGATCAAGGATCCACCAAACTAGCTTCCACTGCAGTGCATGCCCTAACAGGGAGTAGGTTGGATTACACATGATAGAGTTGTGCCTTTCAATTTGGCTAGACAAGCTTGCTCCAAGAATTTCCTCATGCCTACGCTATCCCACGTCATCATTGTGCCCATCATCTGTGGTGTGCAGTAAATCTTTTATGCGGACAGAAACGATCCCTCTAGTCTTATGGGAGGATCTAGCAACAAACGAAGACAAATACATGTAAACTCTCCTAGTTTATACCAGAAAACACAAAGGAGTATAGATGACCTACCTCACTCTGATTCTAACATCCATTTGCATCGTCCTTGCTTCTTTCATTTCCAAGCTCAATCTCCTCTTCATCGTTATGGATGAATACCTACAAGGAAGATCACGTGGAGACAACAAACACATACATAGAAAAAATCATTCCAATATAAACCATGTAACAGATCAAGGAGTATTAAACTAAATGAGCGATAATTCACACATTTATGGATAGTAAACACAATATATTATTAATAAATGGTAAAGGGAGCATTATAACCACTTAAGCCTTGATGTTGGAAGCCTCCTTTAGGTGAGTTTCCAAATCCTAGCCTTAACCTTCAAGCACCCCTTTCTCCTTAGCAAAATGGGCAACAATTTGGCATAGTTCAACACTAGGAAGGTAACCAATCATTAGCCAACCATTAGTGGATAGTAGGGATCTCATTTATAGGGATGGATAGGGAGTTGAAGATCCATGAAAGGAGAGAGCAGTTCCACATCTCAATGGAAAGATCCATGAAAGTAGGATCAAGGACCAGTAATGGGAGGTATCATTCCAATATTTAGTCACCTATAACCAACTCACCATTCTCAAGACTTCTAGTAAGAGAAGCTTCTCCTCCATTTTGGAAAAAACTGCCTGAAGAGGACAAAAATAGATTTTCCTGATAAAAGTCGTGCTGGGAACACTAGGAGAGTATTATGTAATAAGTGATCAACACGAGTCACTAGTTATGCAAAGTGTGCTAGTATTGAAAAACAAGGTTTTTGACAAGTTCTTCAGAATTCTTTCAAGGCAAGTTTTCTTCTTTTCTTCAAGGATGCTTTTGAACATGTTTAATGGTGAATACGCTGACAACTTTCGTCATTTTGCAACATTTGTGGCATAACGACACAAAGTTCGACACTTCAGGATACAAGACGGGGAGTGTGAGAAGATATTGTATAACAGCTGCCCCCTAAAGCATGAAGGCAAAATGGGAAGTGATGGTTGAAGTGCTTTACAAGCGAAGACAAGGACTTAGAGAACCACCGTTAGGAGACCATCAAATCAAACATAATACAATATATCTAACATCTCTGATGTAAGTATGCTTAAAGTGTAAGCATCTAACAATACATGGATCCACGACGTGGATGCAACCATCCGTATACAAAGGATCATGTTTACAATAATGAATACTTAATAACTTCACACAGCCTAGATTTATCAAATGAAACCTAATGTCTTCATCTCTGACTCGATCCAACAAAAGTACAAATCTCACCATGTGAATAGATGTGTCGGAGTCGAACATGGTAGAAACCACCTGATTACGGGTCAATGATGTAAATCGTTAACAAGCACGAGGAAAACCACCAATGATGACGATGGCTCTCAAGGTACAATAACACAATCCACGAGTGTGAACAATGAAGCTGAAGTCAAACACTCACAAAATCATTCAATCAAAGGCCATTGATGTGAACCTATGGTCGAACGAAAAGAACCTTCCATTGAGGCATGCAAGCTCCAAGGTATTGAAAGGGAGTTCCTAGATCATCTTCCTGGATAATAAGTTAGAGTCGACAGGAAGTGATTCGTCAAAGGAGGGCCATAATGTTTCCCACATCATCGACATGAAACATAGGATTTTGCAGAGTTTGGAAGAGTGATTAATGGTTGTTGCAAAAAAATTCAAACATGGTATAAGTGGTTTGAATTTTCACAGGGGACTTCTCTTGAACATATCGACGACATGACTCCGAAATTTGGCAACATTTGACTCAAAATAGGATCAGAGGTCATGGTGATAATATGAGATAATCAAATGAGAGGTAAATGGATTCCCAAAACCCATTGTGGCCAATTGAGGATAACCCAAACCCGACATGAGATACAAATAAGTGTCATGTTAAGGAGCGACATGTTGCCTTTTATACAAAATATAGGATATATGTTTCCTTCCATTTTTCCCCACTATTTCTAGCGAGTACCTTTTTTATTTTTAATCTCGAGCTTGAAGAGGATACCATATGCTTCTTGTATAAGTTCATCATTCGGATGAATCCATCCTAGAATTTATAATGAGTCCTAGGAAGGAGTAGCTCTGTCTTGTCATGGTGACAAGTCTTTCTTCATTTTAGTTTTAGGATTCCGAAGGAGGGGTAACTAGACATCTTTTTCATGTTTAGAGATTTTGAAAAAGAGGCGAAAATAAAACTCCTAATATCTCTTTTGATAGATAGTCTCTTAAGTCTGAAAAGGTAGAAAACAATATTCAAGATAACCTCTTAGCCATGTTCAACTAAGGTATTTCTTTTTTGTAGCTAGTCTATCTTAGTCTGGAAAAGGGTTAAACTTATACTCAGTAGATTTCTTTTCATTTACTTTTACAAGTTCGAAAAGATAAGTGCTCGAAAATATTTTCATATTTTGGGAGTCTGAAAAGAGCTGAAAGAGGACTCCTCCCAGAGGAACAAGTTGTATAAAAGGATAACAACTAGTTCGGTGATGAGGGAACTGCTCAAAACATGTAAAGGTAAAAAGGTTGGCTAATAAGACCACTCAAAGCAGATGTTCCTTAGGCAAGGGTAAAACAACCAAGTGAAAGTGTATGATTGGCCAAAGAGATGGTGATGATGGAATGAAAAAACCAAGGCTCATCTAGCAAAAACAGGTCGATAAAAAATGGAAATCACGAGAGGTAATGTGGGAATGCTTTCATTTTTACATAAGCTTGAAACATTGGAATCTATTCTTGAGGATAATTGAAGATGGTTTCATTTTTTCACAAGCTTGAAACATGAGAAAAAACTGTGCTTGGATTTGGTTTCATTTTTACACAAGCTTGAAATGGAGATAAATTGTGCTTGAGATTAGTTTCATTTTTACACAAACTTAAAACAAAGAAAAACTATGCTTGATATTGGTTTCATTTTTACACAAGCTTGAAACAAAGAAAAACTATGCTTGAGATAAGATTGCATGCCCCCAACATAATGACTCAATTTGAGGTACATGCCCCCCAAGCTTCATTTCATTCACCTAAGTAGACTATTGGTTACTAACAGGTGGATGGAATGAAGGTTCATTTACGAGACCAAGTGAAAGACTTGACTGAGAATTTATGAGATCTAATCAAAGACTCGAATTGGAAGGGGATGCGTTTCATAATGAGCTTGGCATAGGAAAAGAATCATGCTCATGACATCTTATTTCATTTTTTAACGAGCTTGACACAAGAAAAAGAACTAACGCTTGGACACCTTGATTCATTTTTTAAGGATATTGACACAAGAAAAGGAACTGTGCTCCAGATCAGATCATTGCCTCTAAGAGACCATGGCTTCCAAGAGGTTCTCATCATACAAGAGAACAACAATCTGGAAGCGATCAAAGGATCCAATGGACACATCAGACTCTAATGCCCCTAGTAAATGATGCATTATATCACTGGCTAGATCATTAGTAGATGTGGGCATGGAACAAGTGGCCACATAATTAACCTGTGGTAGGGGAGATACCACTTGCGTATGAGGACCATTTAGGGAATATGGTTGATTGGGAGTCAAATCAGGACCAACGAACGAAAGCTGGTCAATAGTCACGATTCTTCCTTCATGCAGGAAACACATCACACAAAAGAATGAAGAGACAAGAGCTCTCATGACATAAACATAGTCACGGCCAAGTAGTAAATTAAAATCCAAAGGGCCATGGAAAACCATCACATTGATATAGACCAATTTTCCTCCCAAAGTAGTAGGCAACTTAGGAAGGATCCCTAATGGTTGATTGGTTCCTCTGTTAAAGGACAAAAAATTTTGGGTAACAGGAACAAGCTGCGAAGAACCTAAAGATTTCCAAGTAGTTCAGGACAAAATACTAACTGATGCGCCTTCGTCTATGATTGTGTTAGGTATGGGTATATTATAATCATGTACTATGATTTGGAAGGGCACATAGGAAGGAATACTATTTCATATAAGTTGACTCCAATCAAAGGAAGCGAACATACTACTTGAAGGGTGTGGGATGGGAATGGGAGATCTGCCCCCTTGTGTTATGGGAACGAGAGGATTGCCCCCTGTCCCGTGGGAACGAGAGGATTTCCCCCCAATTCATTAGAATCTGAACAAACAAGAATAACTTGAGTGGTATGAAGTTTTCTCTCTACGAGAAAGTTAGAATCAAATGAAGGTGGAGTCGAGTCAACCATTTTCTCAGCCAATGGTTGGTCAGGACCGGACTGATAGGATCCACATTCAGAGAGATTTGGATTGAATAGAGATGAACTACGATCAATCACATGGTCAACTACTGGAGGATCAAGGGAAAGATTTCGATAACCAATCAAAAGATGAGGCTAAGAAGTTTTAAGGTTGTCCAATACGTTTGAGGCTTCATCCATATAAGGACAAAGGTGAATACGATGATTCCCTTCATATAACCTAAAGGGAAATTTGACTTTATCCTTTTTCCCATGGACCTTACCATCACTAGTTGATGTTTTATCACCAACATGATCTCCAGAGGCTGATGATAAAGGCTGATGTGAGTTTTTGGACCACGCTTCTAAAACCTTGGGAATACTAGGACAATCTCTAAGAAGGTGGTCACCCTTACATAAACCGCAAGGGAAATTCACTTTGCGGGGTTTATTAGAAGGTTTATCCACACTAGTTTCATTCGTAGAAATGGTTTCTTGGTTGCCCCCTTGCTTATTTTGCTTCTTCTTCTTCATCCTCTTCTTCTTCTTCTTCTTAGCTCCTTGATTACTAGAATCAATACTTTCACCATGCGAAGAGGGAGAAAGGGGTGAAGAAACAATAGGTGAAGAAGGCAAGAGGTCAACTTTAGGATCAACATGAGGTTGATGTTGTTCAAGGGGAGGATAAAGTGGTCGAGAAGCAGTTTGGATATTCGGAACCATAGGGGTTGAAAACAACCAAATTGGAAAACCAATGTTAAATCCGAGAAGGGACAATGTTTCCATATAAGGAGCACCAATATTTCCAAAAGAAGGAAAAGAACCAAGATTCCCATCAGAGGGGTTTCCTTTATTGGTGGACTCAAAAAATATTTCCATTGGTCTCAACCTAAGATCTATTAAGGAGTATTTCCATAGGAAGGATGTTGTTTTGCGGCCAATTAATTTTAGAAATTAACAAGAAAACAGAACAAAGGGGTAGCTAGGAAAAAGGGTTTACCAAGTCACCGTGAATGCAATATACACCTTAGCGAACCAAGGACTTAACGTACGACAACCAATCTCCTCAAATGTTGTGTTCGATGTATCACGGTATACAAGGCGGCAAACTTGGTTACCTATGGATGGATAGCAACCTATAGGGGACTCCCAAAATATACTCGACGATACGTGGGAGTGTAGTCTGTACTAGTGTTGTCTAATGCATAACATTTCGATGAGATCGTTTCCATGTACTTTTCATGCATGCAGTGTTGTCTGATATACCCGAAGGTACATGGAGAACGATTCTATACACTTCCGTACGTGGAACGAGATTTCACCCCCGGGATGCAACGCTGGCAAACAACGAAAACTCCTAAGTTTAACGATGTCGGAACACATCCCTAGCCTAGACCTCTAGATGTTTGTGTTAATGTTCCAAATACTCCTTAGGTTAATTGAGATAAATTTTAAAGTTGATCTTGAATTATGTTTCAGTTTCAAGGCTCAAAAATCGATGTCACCTGAACACACCTATGATGCAACTAATATGAAAAACTGAATCTTTTAATTTTCAATAAAAGCTATCTAGTGTAGGGAAGAAGTGAAAACATTGATGCAACAATCAAATATGCAACCAACAATAGCTTCCTAAATAGATCTTTCAGTTCCATAATTCCAATGCAACGATCAAAAAGTAAATGAATTTTAATTCACTAAAGTTCACCTACGTGATTTTTTTTCTTTTCAAATGAATGAAGATGCACTTATCAACTTTCAACATCAAGCAATGTGATCTATGCTTAATGAAAATCTCAAATACAACTTTCCAGTGCAATGTAATCTAATGCAATTTCCAGAAGTAATGATCAATTTTGAGATGAAGGCTTAACAAATGCAAAAGGAATTTCTTTTATGCTTTCAAAAGGAATAAAAATCCTTACCAGACAACAAATTAGTAATCACGTGCAAGAAACAAAATAGTAAATTCGATTACTCAAAGAACTAAAGATTCAACCAAAGTTTGTTTTCATTAATTAAACACGGAATAGACTTTTGCAAACCACAAAGAATCTAACAACAATAATTCAAAATTCTATGCACATAGAGTAGGAGAAAGACTTTAGAGATCGAGACATTCTAGATCTTCTGTCAAAAACCCTAAAAAAATCTCATTTTTTAGACCAACACGATTGTAATGGTCAAAATCCATGCTGACAAGGTCTTCAACGCTATTATAAGCAGCAAAATCCGTGCTGACAACACTCCTCTTTCTCAGGAAAAGAGTGTTGAGCTGAAAAAAATTAGGAGAAAACAAACAAAGTTGAACAAAGACCCAAATTTGACACTCTAAACCACACACCACTCAGAGTGTGGATCAACAATCAATCAAAGTTATGGATCACTAAGAGGTTGACCAAATTCATTAAAAGAGACCAAAAACAAAAAGAGGTTTGAAGGGTTATGTACTCCCTAGTGGAGTCGCCATTTTTTTGGTGTAGACAATCCTTTTTGTAGACAAAAATGATCCCTCTAGTCCTATGGGAGGATGTAGCAACAAATGAAGACAAATATATGTGAAATTTCCTACCACAAAACACAAAGGAGGATAGATGGCCTACCTCACTCTGATGCTAACATCTGTTGGTGTCGTCCTTGATTCTTTTGTTTCCAAGCTCAATCTCTTCTTCACCATTATGGATGAATACCTGCAAGGAAGATCACGTGGAGACAACAAACGCATACATAGAAAAATTCATTCCAATATAAACCGTGTAACAGATCAAAGAGTATTACACTAAATGAGTGATAATTGACACATTTATGGAAAGTAAACACATAATGTATTATTAATAAATGGTAAACGGAGCATTACAACCACTTAAGCCTTGATGTTGGAAGCCTCCTTTAGGTGAGTTTCCAAGTCCTAGCCTTAACTTTCAAGCAATCCTTTATCCTTAGCAAAATGGGCAACAATTGGGCATAGTTCAACACTAGGAAGGCAACCAATCATTAGCCAACCATTAGTGGATAATAGGGATCTCATTTATATGGAAGGAGAGGGAGTTGAGGATCCATGAAAGGAGGGAGAAGTTCCACATTTCAAGGGAAAGATCTATGAAAGTAGGATCAAGGACCAGGAATGGGAGGTCTTGTTCCAATCTTCATTCACCTGGAACCAACTCGCCATTCTCAAGACTTCTAGTAAGAAAAGATTCTCCTCCATTTTGGAAAAAACTGACTAAATAGGACCAACACGGATTTTCCTAATAAAAGTCGTGTTGGTAGCACTAGGAGAGTATTATGCAACAAGCAATCAACACGGGCCACTAGTTATGCAAAGCACACTAGTCTTGAAAAACAAGTTTTTTGACAAGTTCTTCAACATTCTTTCAAGGCAAGTTTTTTTCTTTTCTTCAAGGATGCTTCTGAACATGTTCATGGTGAATACACTGACAAGTTTCGTCATTTTGCGACATTTTTGGCATTAACGACACAAAGTTCGACACTTCAGGATATGAGACGGGGAGTGTAACAAAACACTATATAACAATAAGCCATCATTGCAAACCAAAGAGATCAAATTCTTCGTTGGGGGTTAGAGTAGTTTGTTGAAAAGTGTGCAACAAGAAATGCTTGTTGAGAATGCAACAAGATGATGGAGCTTAGTGGAAAGGAGTCACCTTCACTAAGTGGTCCCGCAGGCAAGTTTTGGCGCAAAGTCTATTTTTAGACTAAGCCGATTTTTAGACATATGGATCATGGTCTATGAGTTGCAAGATGTTGTTTATGGATGATTGGTCATGTTGGGAAAAATAGATGGACTTCTATTTTTTTTATCATAGCGGTGTGATCAGAGTCTATTTTTAGATTGTCAGGTAAAAATAGAAACAGTCAAATATTATTAGCCCTTAGTAATATTTGGACTCTAAACTTTATCTTATTCTCTTGGAGCACTTCAGTTGGAGCTACAGATGTGACACATGCAACTGCCTGAAGGAATCATGTAGTTACCTATGGGTTGGCTGAGCTATTGCATGAAGGACTTCAGTTAGAACTCAAGTGGTTGAGTTATGTGGAATTAGATGAGCAGTTAATGTAGTTGTGTTCAGTTTGACTTAGTTGAACTAGTTGTATTTAGTCTAACTGGCCAATAGACTAAGTGATGATTTTTGTGAATTAGTTATTAATTAATTCACTAATTATTAACTCATAATGAAACTGAAGAATACATCAGTTAACTTAGTGCATGGACAGTTCAGTGGAGACAAGTGTTAGAGGTAAGTGAAAAGGTGAGTTGTGACTATCAGTTGTGCATGAGGTCTGGCACAATCAATGGATTGAGTATGCCCATGAGAATTGCGCAGTAGATCCCCAGTGATATAGCCTGTGCTCACGTGATTTCCAGTGTGAGTGATTTCCAAGGTAAATAGAACTTGGAACGAGTTTGGATTCATTCATTCTCATGCAGATATTGTGCAGTGGAGGCAGGCAAGCAGCGGAGGATATTTGGAGATCAAATCTGAGCTGTATTGTGTGTAACAGGTGGAGATAGTGTTGGATACCTGTGAAGAGTATTGTACTATGTATTGTTACATGTTCTCAATCAATATACAGATAGTTGGGGTTTTAGCGAGATGCTTTCCCCAGGAAAATACTGTGCTGATATGTGTGGTTGATGCTTCTATGTGCGCATGTTATTGTTTCTGCTTCTGTAAATTGATGATAAACGTAGAGGAGGTTATGTATTATGCATGTATTCCGCAATAGTGTATAATCGGGATATTCTTTGTGAATATGTGTCATATTATTCAAAATTTCTACATAGTTCGCAGGTTAAAGTACAATGGCTATCACACACCTAAGCTTCAATTGAATTTGCATGTAGCCAAGAGGGGAGAGCACATATGATAATATTGCATGACCAATAGGGTGGAATAAATTCCATATGGTTTCACAATGTTTGAAGGGGAGGCCACATGCCTCCCCTTAAAATAATTTTGATTTAAACTTAAGGAATTTATAATGAATCTTATTAAAAAAATAATTAAGGAATGAGACCCTCTAATATTAACCCATTTGCGAATAGAGTACACGGAAGTAACGATTTGCCTAATTTTTCATAGATTCCACTATGGAGTTATGTTTTCTGAGAATGTGGAAGACTCTGAACCTAATGAGGGAGGAGATTTGGAGCTTAACCCTAGATAAAATTGATGCAAGTGCCAAGTCCGAAGGCATTGTATTCAGAGAAATGTGCCAGATTATATTCTGAGAATCCCTTAATACTATTAGAGAACAAATTCCCCTTTCTAAGGCTTAGTCAAGCCCCTTAAGAATCCAATAGCATTCTTCTTGATTATTTGTGGCCATTCCTAGACCCCATGAGAATGTCAATTATATTTGTCCTATAAGGATAAAGATTGCCAACCCCACCCCCCCTTGCACTTGCCACCCCAAGATTTCTTTTTGAGGCTCCATCAAAACTGAGAATATGATCATCTTGCAACCTAATCAATTTTCTAAATTCTGAAAAAAGAAAGCAAAGGTGCCAATTTTTATGAGTTGAATTTATGTTTTGAGGGGGTGGGAGTGATGAAGGGAAGAATTGATCATACCATTTTTTCTCTTGCTTATCCAGTTATTGGGTATGAGGTTGCTTGATCTTTTTCATTTGAAGATGTTCTGCCAATAGAGTCCTTGCCATGATAGCCACTATGTCTAGAAGGGTAATTTTGATCTTGGAAGACTACTCCATTTCTTGCAATTCAAATTTTCCGACAAATGTATTTTGGGATAGCCATCCAAATTCTTTGAAGATCACTTTGTTTTTAAAAGAGAGAAATTTATGTTCCATTCATCAAATATCTGAGTGGTTGAACTCAGCATAATAACATTTCCTCTAATTTTCTGAAGGGATAATTGTCATACCTACTTAGCAAAATCACAAAAGGAAAAACATATGAGTAATAATTTCCTCATGATTTTTACATAGAGGGAAAATTGATGACTATTGGATTCCTTTTCTTTTCATATTTTCATATGTGAGAATTTTCCTGTGTATAAGAGTCCCATAGAATATATTAATCTTGGGGATACCATCAAGATTTCAAATATTAGTCCAAAGATTTAAAACAAGGAGGCTTCCACAGGGAAGAGAAGGGCCTCATAACCTTGCTTAACTGTGTAGGAGGATTTTCCCTAGCCTTTAGTGTCGTTCTCCATAATGGAATTTTTCTTCGCTTTGGTTGCCCAATGGGGAAGCCTTAAGAGAGTTGACATTAGGGGAACTTTTCCAGCGTAAAATGGGCATCCTAAGGAAAATAATAAAATATGAGATAATTTTTTAAAGAAAAAGAAAGAACACTACTTCTTTATTGTATTTTCAACTTATTTCCTAATAGGCTTACTCAAACAATAAAGTATAGACACCAATTGAATGTGGAATTAAATTTCACATCCAACGATTACCCACTCTATATACTTTTGAGTAGACCCACAACGAAAAAAATGAAAATACATGAAAAAAGTGTATCATAAAGGGTGGACATCATTGGATGCAGAATTAAATTTCACATCCAACGAGTACCCACTCCACATACTTATGAGTAGACCAACATAAAAATAAAAATAAAAATACACAAAAAAACATATGAACTCTTTTTTTTCATGTATTTTCAATTTTTTGCGATGTGGTTCTACTCATAAGTATGCATATTGGGTACACACTAGACATGGAATTTAATTGTGCATCCAAAAGGTGTCTACACTTGACGTTTGAGTAAGCCTATAAGGAGATAACCAAAAAATAAAATTGATAAAAGTAGTTTTCTTCTTTTCCCTCTAAAATATTTACACTCGGGAATGACATCATCATATTGAATCCTATTCGTTCTATTAAAGTTAATTTTGTTAGTATATTTTGTTAGGCCTATTTTTTACCTCAAAATACATATTTTATTTTGAGGCCTGTTTTTTGACCTCAAAATTCCCCTAATAAGAATTGACCAGAGGGGATTATTGTTAATTTTATCCAACTGATAATTAATATTCTTGCCATTTCCATGGATCCAAGAAATTTTTGAATTAATCAAGGGAACTATCATTGCATTCAATTTCCAAATTGGGGAATCTCTTCACTACCATGAGAGATGGGGGAGGTTGGAAATTTTTGACATGTTTATGTATTTATGTTGTAGAACTTGTTTCCACCAACCGTTCTCTCCTGAGATGAATCTCCATAACAACTTTCCACCCAAATTATGCCATATTCATCAAGTAGGGGCCGTTTATTCCCAAACCTCCATGTTTTAGAGGGGCCTTAACTATGGTCCAATTGAATAAGTGAAATATTTTATTATTAGTTTTTCCTCCTGACCATAGAATTTTTTTGAGTTCTTTTGATCTTTCATTTCTAACTCCCATAAGCGCCAAAGAAGCAAAAAACTTGTATATAGGGAGAGAAAACAAGATTTCCTTCAACAACACTAATATTCTTGTTGGATTGAGCCAATGAAATTCCCAAGCTGCAAATTTTTCTTTGAATCTTCCAATTAAAGGAATCCAAGTTGAGGAAAAAAGCAAGAAAGGGTTGAGAGGAATTCCAAGATACTTAAAAGAAGCTTTCTCATCCAAGAGTGGAATTTGAATAATTCAGTTAATTGTTATTGTTTTTGATCCCTTAGTATTCCAAGTGATTATCAAGCTCTTATGCTTATTTATTTGACCTCATGATGCATTCATGAAGAGATCCAATGTGGAGTTAAACATAGAATCAATTGTGTTGGAGGCTCTCACTATTAGCAATGTATTTTCTGCAAATTGAGTGTGGTTAACTAGTTTTATTACACATCCAAAGGAGATGCCTGACAAGTTCCCTATCCTTCTTTCAAATTCTAGCTTCCTTCTTAAAGAATCTACTACTAAGATATGAAGAAGAGGAGAAAGGAGGTTATCTTGACTAAGGCCTCTAGAGCCTTGGAAGAACCTTGTTGATTTATTGTTTATGAAAGGAGAGATCCATGGAGAGCTCACACACACTGGGGTACATGAGATAACGCGTTGATTGAAACTAAACCTTAGCATTACTTTAAAGAGGAATTTATGACGAACCCTGTCAAATGAATTGGTCATATCAAGTTTGATTATCATTCCTTTATCTCCATTTCTTCTACTTGAGTGCATTTCCTTTTGAACAAGAACAATGTTGTCCACACTCTATCTCTTTGAAATTAAGCCCCCTTGATTTTTTGATATAATCTTTGGCGTTATCTTTTTTTTTTGTACAGTGGAATTGGCAACAGGGGCAGCCTCGCGACTCGCGTTACACGGGGTCGATTCTAACCGCTACCTCTATAACCACTAGGAGTTGCGCCCGCCCCTCTCCACAGCGCCAGGTTAGTCTAGGGGAATTGAACTCGTGACCTTCAGTATGGAGCCCGCCTTTCTAACAAACTTCACCGCAGTGTGATTACCAACTCACCTACCTCCATGGGGCTATAATCTTTGGCATTATCACTTTTAGTTTTCTTGATAAATTTTTGGAGATAATATTATAAGAGACGTTACATAGATAAATTGGTATGAATCTTCCAAAGGAGGAGGGGTTTACTTCTTTTGGAATAAGAGCCAGGAAGGTGGAGTTTCCCCCTCTCCCCATCTCTCTTTATTTAAGAACTTAAGACACAATATGCACCAAATATGGTTTTATGATGTTCCAATAGACTTTATAGGATTGGGCTAAAAACAAATCAGGGCTTAGATATTTTTCTAAATCTATTGATGAGATTTGACTCCCACATTTATGCCTCTGAAGTCAAGACTAAAATAAAACCATTCTCTTTATTAATGACTAAAGGTGGGATGGGTTCTAAAATTGAAGAGGAAGTTTCTTCATCCAAATCCCCTACTTCCTAATAAAGTGACTCAAAATGTTTAATAGTAGCTTCTTTAATATTAGTGAAAGACTCCAGTGTTTCCCCTCTATTGTGTTATCTTTTTTACATTATTTTTCTGTAGTCTATGTCTTGCATGTCTAGGAAAGAAGTTTGTATTTGTCTCCCGCTTTTAACCAAATGCTTCTTGACTTCAAACTCCAAATATCTTTCTCTTTTCTTAATTCTTGCTCAATATTCTGAAAGATCTTTTCTTACTCAAATAACATCTCTACATCCCATGTCCAATTCAAATTTGTCTGGGATTTCCTCTAGTATCCCATGTCCAATTCAAATTTGTCTGGGATTTCCTCTAGTATCCCATGTCCAATTCAAATTTGTCTGGGATTTCCTCTAGTTTCCTCTTTAGCATTGCAATATTCATCACAATCTTCTTATTTTTAGGCAGCCCAAGATTTTAAGTCTTCCTTAAATCTCTTTATTTTATGTTCCCAAATAAATGTTGGTGAGTCCTCCAACCAATTTCCCCAAGTTGAAGAAACTATTTCAAAAAATCAGGCTCCTGAGCTCATATTGCAGAGTACTCGAAGGGTAGAGGCCTGAAGTTTTTGGTAGACTAAATTGTTAGATAAATGATCTTGTGATCAGGGCCTACCCAAGGAAGAATATGAGAGAGGAAGGATATCTCTTCTTCTAGCAAGTCACTTTAGATCATAAGCTGTTCTAGATGGACCATTATATTTCGAGGCCTAAGCCACCTATTAGACTAGGCAAACTTTCCTTTAACTGGTTTCATATTAATGAGATCCAAAGCAAAAAATAAATCTTCCATTTTTTTCTCAAAAAATGTCACATACCATAGACGACCCCAATTTCTTTTCCCAATTATGTAGCGTGGTGATGTAGTGCCCAAAGAAATTACAATTTAGGTTCCAACTTGATCCCTGTATCACAACGAGTAATGACTAACATGCTAACGTTTCTAGATAGCAGTTGGATATATAACTGTTGACAAAGTTCAACATTATTCTTGTCTAGAGATGAAGGAGACTCACAACAAGCAAATGGCTAGCACTATGAGAGTGGAGAAGTTGAAAATCAAAGTTGACTAGATCTTGCAAAGACCTCTAGAGACACCTACGATCATACTGCTTTGGCCATGCAATTTTTAAATATGATTCTAGATATGTGTACATAAATTGACTGCTTTAATTTTGTCTCTTGTATGTAGCATCAAATTTGAACATTTTCAGACTTTATCAAGTTTCCTGGTGATTTCCATCTGTCATCATTTCCCATCCCTCTACAATTCTAAGAAATGATTTTCATCATTATTTTGAGAAAGAAAGTGTTGCTCCCCCACGGGGAGGAGCTAAACCTCCTTTTCCTTTTGTGCCTATATTGTAACATCATTCAACTATGTTTTAGATCCCAACTCCTTTGTCCTTGTTAGCTTAATATTCTCGTCATTCCTTTTTTTTTTTCATTCATGCTTTTCTTGTGATATTGATGTTGGTTGTTTCCTTTATGGTTTCATCTTTTGATTGTTTTCTGGGATTTATTTCTTGAGGAACAAACCTTGATCCAAGGAAGGGAGGTTGAGGGGAGGATTCCATGTTTAAGGGAGGAGAAATATGCAGAGCATCCCCGAGAGGGGTCATCGATGCAGAGGGCTTAGAGAACATTAGAGCGCTAGGGAAGATGAAAGAGGTTTAAACCTGTTCAGAGAATGGAGGGAGTGAGGAAGAGGGTTGGGGTGATGGGGGGAAAGGTGGGGAGAAGAGGGGGTAGAAGGAGGGGCTAAAGGGCGTTTTGAAATAGGGTCTTTCTTGCCTCTTCATCGACGAGTTTTTTTCCATTAAACTCCCTGTTCCATTGAAGTGTGCTCTTGGGTCAGCTTGTGGCCTTTTTTTTTGTTGCAAAATAACAATATTCATGACAAGATTTACATTTGAAAGGGATTTGATTGTAATCAACTTCTTGAATGAGCTTCAGTTATCTAGATTTAATTGTACCACTTTAGGGTTGTACTTGTTGTTTTATGTTATACAGGTATATAATCTTCAAGAAGTTGGAGATGTTCGTAAGTAAAATGGACTTTATGAGCATGATAAAGGAAGTTATGATGATAACTGTGATATTGTAAGAAGGAATGAAGCCATGATAGGTTCTCCAATGTTATAGAAGAAGTGTTTGATTGTCCTAAGTTAAGAGGGAGCATGGTTAGAAGATAAGAGTACATCTCCCTAAGAAGAGTTCAGAAAAATAAATAAAAGTACTACAATGTATTGAGGATGTCTTAATGTTGTTGAAGAAATGAAAGAAAAAAAACATTTAACTGGTTGCATATGAATAACTTGATATAAGTGGCATCAGGTTGATTAAGGACCCTGAAGGTTTGTGTTTACTTGTATATGTATATTTGAAAGTTTATTGTTGATTAGGGTTTGTGTTTGAACAAGTAAATCTATCCATGAAGAAGGATGAACACTTGGGAAGCATGCTTGGACAAATGGATATATCTAGTTTATTAGAGAGAGATGAAGCATCTAATGGCAAATGCTTAAGAGGACATCTGACTGGCCTATGTGTGTTTGATATTTAGATAGAAGCCTTGAGCCCCATAAAAATATGTTCCACCACGATAAGTTAAATCCTTGTCCTTGTTTTTATTCAAACAACAGGTATAGAAACCCCTACCACAAAAAGGAACTGATAACTTACCTTGAATCAGGGGTCTCCATTTCTTGTTTGCTCAAGTCGAGAGGGCCAAATGCCCATAAATTAACCAACGAGGTCTTGATATGTTGGTCTAAAGGCTATGCATCTGGACTCAGTTGCATGAACAACAACTTTTGAGATCTCCTCCAAGTGGTGGACAAACTTCAAAATGGATGGCTTAGTAGATTTCGTTTAGGCGGCTACAAGGGAAACCTGTTAGCCTAAAGCAATTCATTAACCAACAAAGGAACCAAGAAAGAAAGGCAAAGAAACTTAATGAAAACTGAATGCAAACAAGTGAAAAAAAAAATTACGTGGTAAAACCTTGACAGGGTGTCAAGGAAACATCCATGGGGCAAGGGATTGGATTTTCTATTAAACCAACAATGATTCTCCTCTATTACAATAGTTTGGGCATTCATCAGATTTATAAGAGCCTCCTCTGTTACATAACTGTTGTTTCGGTATAAAACTAACTTGGCAGTAACTAATACATTTTTTTACCCATATTTAACATAATTAGTTGTCAATTTCCAACAAACTCTACTTTGAAAACAATTTTCCTAATCCCTTTCCCATGCCCATTCATCATCTCTTATGCAAGCCAAGAGAAGCTAAACACCATTGCAGCTTCTCTACTATAACTGGCTTCGTGAATATGTCTGCACAATTCTCCTGTGTATGGACCTTCTTGAGAGCTACTTTTCCGCCATCGATCACATGTCTCAGAAAATGATACCTTACATCAATGTGCTTAGTCTTGCTGTGATAAGCTGGATTTGTAGCCAAGTGAATAACACTTTGACTGTCACAGAGTACATTCACTTTCTCCTGCGTCCTTCCAATCTCATCGAGTAGAACCTTTAACTAGATTGCTTCTTTACTGGCATCTGAAGCAACTATATATTCTGCGTTGGTAGTGGACAATGCATCTGTTTCTTGAAGCTTTGACATCCAACTAATTGTTCCACCTGCAAGAGTAAAGACATAACTTGTAGTAGATCTCCTTTTGTCCAAATCACCTGCATAATCAACATCTACATATCCGCAGATTGATCCTTCACTACCATTAAAGATGATGCAATGGTCACTTGTGCCTCTTAGATATTGAAGCACCCATTTCACTACTCGCCAATGTTCTTCCCCTGGATTTGCCATGAACCTGTTGACAGCTCCAATTGCATGTGAAATGTTAGGTCTTGTAGATACCATCGCATACATTAAGTTTCCTACAACATTTGCATATGGTACATGAGACATATACTGCTTTTCTTCATCAGTTCTAGGACTCAATAGCGAAGAAAGCTTAAAATGGGAAGCTAATGGAACATTAACAGTTTTCACATTGTTCATATAGAACTTTTCAAGTACTCTCTCCACATACTTCTCTTGTGATAACGAAAGCTTACCATTTTTCTTGTCTCTATGTATCTCCATGCCCAATATATGTTTTGCTGCTCCAAGATCCTTCATATCAAACGTCCTAGAGCGCTGAGCCTTTAACCTGTTGATTTCTTCCATGTTTTTGCTTGCAATAAGCATATCGTCAACATACAAGACTAAGATAATGAATATGCCTTTGAAATTCTTGAAGTATACATAATGATCATACTCACTTCTAATAAAGTTGTAGCTCACCATGAAGGAGTCAAACTTCTTGTACCATTGCCTGGGTGACTGCCTCAGACCAAACAATGATTTCTTGAGCTTTCTAACTAATCTTCACCTGTGACCTTGTACAAAACCTTCTGGTTGTTCCATATATAACTCTTCATCCAAATCACCATGTAGAAAAATTGTTTTAACATCTCACTGTTCTAACTCAAGGTTAAGTAATGCAGTTAGTGCCAACACAGTACGAATAGAAACAAGTTTTACAACTGGTGAAAAAATCTCATGAAAGTCAATACCTTCAACCTGAGAATACCCTTTTGCTACCAGTCTCACCTTATACCTTTCAATACTTCCATCAACTTTCCATTTCAGTTTGAAGACCCATTTGCATCCAACAACACTTCTCCCTTCAGGTAGTTCTACAAGATCCCAGGTATTTTTCTTGGCTAAGGAATCCATTTCTTCTTCCATAGTTGTTTTCCATTTTTCACTATCAGTATCATTTACTGCTTCCTAATAACAAGGAGGTTCCCCATCTTCAGTAATCAAAGCAAAATCTTCATACCATTTGGGAGTTTTTCTTTCCCTTGTAGACCTTCTTAGAGTGACTGATTGCTGAACTGGTTCAGAAACTTCAACAACTTCCTTTGTATCTTCAACACCTTTTCCTCCAGAAGTCTCTTCTTCCTTTTGACTTTCACAGAAAGGTCTAGCCTCCAACTGAATTTGTTGATTTGGCGATACCTGTTCCTATTCAATTCTTTCAACATTTGATCTTAAAAGAGAAGATTCATCAAATTTTACATCTCTACTAATGACTATCTTCCATGGCGTAGGATCCCACTACTTGTACCCTTTCACCGCATAGTCATACCCAACAAAGACATAACATTTCAATTTTGGATCTAATTTTGAATGTTGATTTTTATGAATAGGAGCATAAGCATCACAACCAAAGATCCTTAAATGTGAATAATCACAAGGCTGACCTGACCAAAATTCTTTAGGAATTTTACAATTAATTGCTACTGAAGGTGATCTGTTAACTAAGTAACAAGCAGTGGATACTGCTTCTACCCACAACTCCTTTTGCAGGTTAGCATTGCTGATCATGCTTTTGGCTCTTTCCATAAGAGTCTGACTCATACATTTAGCAACACCATTTTTCTTAGGAGTATAAATAGCAGTTTTGTGTCTAACACTTCATCCTTACAGTATTGTTCAAATTCTATTGAAGTAAATTCACCACCATTGTCAGTTCTTAAACACTTAATTGATTTGTCTATTCTTTTTTCTACCATTTCTTTAAATTGTTTAAAGAAATTGAATTCATCAACTTTTCTTTTTCAGCATAAAGATCCAAACTTTACAGGAGAAATTATCAATAAACATTAAAAAATATAGAGCACCATATGATACAACAGGAGATGGTCCCCACAGATCATAGCGAATATAGTCTAAAACTTCTTTACTATTATGACTTCCAGTTTTAAATCTCTGTTTACACTGTTTTCCATACACACAATGTTTACAGAAATCCAACTTCAAGGATTTCAAATCAGGAAGTGATTTAAGTTTCATCAATACCTGAAGACCTTTCTCGCTCATGTGACCCAATCGCTGATGCCATAGACGAGTACCTTCTTCTTCTTTCTCTAACACAATCACTGCTTCAACGACCTGAGTACTTCCTTTGAGTCTGTAAAGATTTCCGACTTTTTCTGCTTTCATAACAACTAGGGCGCCTTTAGAGATTTTCAACACTCCATTCTGACCTGTAAACTTATAACCATCTAAATTTAAAACTCCCCAAAGAAATCAATTTTTCTTCAATTCAAGCATATGTCTAACACCAGTTAATTTTCTAACTGTGTTATCATACATTTTAATCATGATATTTCCCATCCCAATAGTCTGACATGATACATTATTACCCATAAAAAAGAACTACCATTTACATCTTCATATGAAGTAAACCAATTTTTGTGTGGACACATGTGATGAGAAGCACCAGAGTCTAATAGCCAACTTTCAAAATCTTGAGAGACATTACATACAGGTAAAGTTTCACCTATCATACATAATTCTTCAACAAATAAAACTTTGTCTATCATACCTTAATCAACCTGATTTGCTTCCTTCTTCGGATTATCATACTCTTTTCGTTTCCAACAGTCTTTCTTAAGGTGACCAATTTTATTGAAGTGCCAACATTTTGCCTTACACTCTTTTTCCTTTGATTTTGATCTGTAAGACCCCCTTGTTTTTTCTCCTCTCTCCTTTGACCGGCCCCTGGCTATCATGGCTTCTGGTGCAATTGTCTCAGTACTGGATTTACTTCGTACTTCTTCAAATAAGAGAGCTCCCACAACTGAATCAAATTTCAAAGAATTAGCAGTGCTCAATCTGATTGAAGTTACGAAGTGGTCCCATGACTCAGGTAGAGAACACAACAAGGTTATAGATTTGTCTTCTTCCTGAATTTTAACTTCCATATCTGATAATTGGCATATAAGTGTATTAAAAACATTTAAATGTTCTGCAACTTTTGAACCCTCCTTCATTCGAACACTGTACAATTGTCTTTTCAAATAAATTATATTGGTTAACGACTTTGTCAAATATAGATTTTCTAGTTTTTCCCATAACCCTGCAGTTGTACTCTCTTCAACAATGTTGAAAAGAACTTTATCCGCAAGGCATAACCTGATGGTACTAAGAGCTTGGGCATCCAAGTCCTCCCAGTCCGACTCTATCATGCTAGTAGGGTTTTTACTTGCCCCATCTAATGCTTTGTGCAACCCTTGTTGCACTAGCAAATCCCTAATTTTTAGTTTCCATAAAGCAGAGTTGTTATTGCCGATGAATTTCTCCATCTCGAACTTTGCATTCGTCATCTTGGCCATTTCTTTCCTACAAATCCTTCCTCCTAGGGTTTCTTAAAAAAAATTGATTTCCCTTCTTCCAGCTAAGGTTTTCATATTTCTGGTTTCTTGGGTTTCCCCTTTTTTTTTTTAATTTCAGAGAAAATTGAACAAAAAAACCTACTCAATTTTTGTTACTTAAAAAAAAATTAAAAAATTCCAGAGTCCATTTCCATGAATTTTAGAATTCAATTCCTTTCCCCAAAAAAGAAATAGTTTTTCTTTCCTTCAATTAATGAAACCCTATTCTTCTTCCATCAATTTAACAATTTTTCTGAATGCTTTCAACCAATTATTTTGCTATAAAAAACACAAATTACCGGGATTTTACAATTATGAGTCCTCCTTTCTCTTTAATAATGGCAGGATCTTGCTTGCATGGTTCATTCAACCAGTGGTGTCTCTTGACTTTCAACTCTCCACAGTCGAGTTACCCGGATTTCTTTAAAAAAAATATAGACTTCAAACCTCTTTGCTAGCACACTACATGGTGGCTGCCTATGCAGCTCTCAATTATTTTCTTTTCAACAAACTTCACGCACATATTCCAACATTCTTTACAGACTTCAAACCTCTCTGCTAGCACACTGCATAGTTGCTACCTTTGCGGCTCTCAATTATTTTATTTTTAGCAAACTTCACACACATATTGTGATGTTATTTCTTCATGATGAGCTCTTCCTTCCAGCGGAAGACTTCATCAATCGACATATGGATTTCATCTCTTCCTTCCGGCGGGAGACTTCAGCAATCAACATACGGACGCTCTTCCCTCCGGTGGCACTCAACTTCCTCACTGGCGGAAGCTGCAACTCTTTCCAACAAACTTGATTCTTTTCCCTTTGGCAACGGGCTCCAACACACAATGCCTCTCTTTCTGGTAGCGAGCAACCAACAACCCTCTGCTTTTTCTCTGGCGATGGGCCTCAACAAAGTGCATTTAACCAATGCGTTTAACCTCAGGCTTTGATCCTCTGCTCTGATACCAATTGTTACCCTGAAGCAGATCATTAACCAAGAAAGAAAGGCAAAGAAACTGAATAAAAACTGAATGCAAACAAGTGAACACAAGATTTATGTGGTAAAACTTTGACAGGGTGTCAAGGAAATATCCACGGGACAAGGGATTGGATTTTCTGTTAAACCAACAATGATTCTCCTCTATTACAATAGTTCGAGCATTCATTAGATTTATAAGAGCCTCCTCTGTTACATCACTGTTGTTTCCGTATCAAACTAACTTGGCAGTAACTAATACATTTTTTTACCCATATTTAACATAATTAGTTGTCAATTTCCAACACAACCTACCAACATGTATTTAAATATTGATACACCCCTCCATCCAGTCTACCGACATTTATTCACATATTGAAATGCCCCTATCTTAAATGGCGGGAGTGGCTCATTGTAATAAAAAAAATGGAAAACGGTACAAAATTGGCAGCAACAGAAACATCAGAGAGACCTCTTAGAGTTGCAATCACCAACACACTGAGTGGTTATCTAGATCAAGTGCTCGTCTTTTGTCAAGTGTGACTTTCGTGCTTGTTTTGAGTTGGTAATCACAAACCTGTTGAAGAAATAAACAACAAGAAAGACAGTTTCTCATGTTTTGGTATTTGGAATCGATTTGCAAAAATCTTATCATTGTTTGGTTTCTAACATATTTATGAAATTATGTGGGATTTAAAATTGACAGATGATAATCTCATCAGTTTCTTCTCTTTTTTCTAAACTTTAAGGTGGAGAAAAAGCGAGAACCAAATGAAGTATATTATGTGAAAACTGGTATGTACTTGGACCATCTCCATTCTCTAATGCCCTCACTTTTTCCGTTGTCATATCGAATAGCTCCTCTTCAGCGAATTAAGGTGTGTCTGTGTCAGTGAGAACAGGGATGAGACTACTGTGAAGGATGGAGGAATCTTATTGCCTGACTTTGAAATCTCCGAGGAAGTCAAATATTGAATCATTGTTGTGGTGGACTCTGGCAAATGCTGACAAAAATACCCGAAAAAGGGTATTAAGATAAAAATGTAGTTTGAAAGTATGGGCCTATGCATTCAATTAGTACAGTCGGACAAGATGTAAAGCCAAACATGAAGAAGCTCCTTGAGTGTAAAATCCATATATTTTCAAACGCCTGTGAATGATGGAGGAATCGTAACGACTGAATTTGAAATTTCGTAGGAAAGTCAAATATCGAATCATTGTTGCAGTGGAGTCTGGCATATGCTTTGTCCACACAAAAGTAGTATCACGATAAAAATGTAGTTTGAAAAAATGGGCCCTAGTAAAGTCGAGCGAGCTGTAAAGCTAGACATGATGAAGCTTCTTGAGCGTAAAATCCATATCTTTTTCACAAAAAGTTCGTGGTGTTTTGCATTTTGTATTTCAAAGTGTAGGCAAGTCAATATTAAAAGTTACATGGCTTTGTCATTACTCTAATGTTATTTGTGCTTTATGTTTATGGAGGGTCATCACTTTGTTTACATAATGTTGCATGTTGCATTTTTCATGTGTCATTATTAATAAATTGATAGAAATTAATTTTTAAATATTGTTAATCACATAGGTGTGTTCATTTTAAAATAGAGTTTTTATTTAATTATTATTAATGGTTAGTAGATAGTAAGGCTAAGGAGATAAGTCCATAATTTTTTATAAAAATGTTTTTTAGTTGGTTGGTGACATTTTTTTAAAAAAGTGTCATATGAGTGAGTTATGGTTTTTTGGGCATATGATATTGATAAGTCATGATATTGTAATAAAGTTTATATCCAAATTAATAACTTTATCATGTCCAACATATCACCCCGACGGGATGGGGAATTGAACCGGTGGCTTCACATCAAGGAGTTGCCTTAATAGAGAATTTATCCAAGACCCCGTGGACAATAATAATAATAATAATTTAAAAATAAAGTTGTAATTTAATTAGTTTTTTATATAATTTTTTTTTTTTTTTTTCTCAACATGAAAGATATAATCAAGTGTTTTTGATGCTTATTATGAATTAATGCTTTTGGGGCTTATCATCCATAAAATCTATATGGTGGTACTAGTTAAAGTTTATTGAGTTTGTTACCTTGCATGATTACATTTTTTTAGTTTTTTCAAATTTAAAAATATTTATAAAAAATTAAACTTTTCAACCATATTTTTTTCTTTTAAATAATATTAACATATTTAATAATATTAAAATATAATATATGGAGCTTTTAATGATTATATAATATGAGATACATATATATTAAATTTTCAATTAGTTATGAATCTATTTTAAATTGGTATTTATTAAGCATTTAGAATAATCAAATGTTTTAAAGTATATTTTTTTTTCATTTAAATTCATGTCATATATTAATTCTTTCATATTAATGAATATATGAGTACAAAGAACTTTTATTTGAATAAAGAGTAAAGACAAACAACTTTTATTTGAATAAAGAGTAAAGACAAACAAATTTTATTTGAATAAAGAGTAAAGAGATCCCAAATCTATGTTGTCCAAATGCAAAAGTATTTCTAGAACTTCTGAACCATTTGACCTGCACAAGTTGAAGAAATCTTCTTGCAAATATTATTTAACTTCCTAATAAGTCCTTCTTTGCCTCCTACATCATGTTGGCTAGCATACAGGGTATAATGAATTTATTCATATCATAACTTAGACATACATTACCAAGATAAAAAGAATCTCCCTATGGTTAAGGTGATAATCTACTATGAGACGTACACTTTGGTGCCATTAACCATGCCCCAAAGCTCTAGGATGATACAATTATAGTTGATTTAGAATTTGTACATTTTAAGAAAATTTTTAAAGAAAAACCTATGGATTTAGTCCACTTATAAAACTATTCAAACTATCAAAGTAGTTTGTTTAGCACAAACTTTAGATTATAGGGCAAAATATATTCTACAAGTAAAGCAACATTTTTCTAGGATGCATATAGAAGTTTCTAAAATAGATGAAAAAACAAAAGAGTCTAAAAATTGGATAAAGGAAATAAATAAGAAAATAGATTTAATTTTAGACATTATATTTTGCAAAATAGTTTGAGAGGAGAAACCTCTTTAGCCTTGTCTCCTCACATAATTGAAAAAATGGAAAATCAAATTTACTATTTTGTTCATTCTTCTCCCCGTGGAAAAGAAAAACATAGCAACTTAAATGTTATATCAAGCAACTAAAAAAATTAAAAGAATAAGTTCTACTACAAATCTTGCTAAAGATAAAATTGCTTAAATTTTCAAATTCTAGGTGCCCTTATTAAATAACTTGAAAGAAATTGAAATAGAAATGACCAACTTTATCAGTATAAATCCTCTAGCATATAAAATCCACCTAGAAACGCCAAAGACAACTAAAGTCGAAAACCTTTCCACTTTGCATGGGAAAAATGGTGTAATGCTAAATATGGAGTTAAGAGAAATATCCCTTCTAATCCTAAGAACTTAGTAGATTTTCCTAGTACTTTTAAAGATAACGTACTAGAGATAGCATTGACCGAACACCCATAATAAATAAAAATTGTAGATCATAAAAAGAAATATGGATGATTTTTGCAAGATGGAATGCTTGGGTGAAGACTCATAAATTTATTTTTAAGAATAGAGTTACTTGGAGTGGTTTGGCACTTAGATTGGCAGGGGAATTTCTGGTGGTAAATATTAGATCCCAATGAAAAGTTGAGGATTGTGGAAGCTAAAAAACAATTGGAAGAGAATATTAGAGTTGTAGTTGTTGAATTCTATGGAAA
This sequence comes from Pinus taeda, assembly GCA_000404065.3. Classification (NCBI taxonomy): domain Eukaryota; kingdom Viridiplantae; phylum Streptophyta; class Pinopsida; order Pinales; family Pinaceae; genus Pinus; species Pinus taeda. The sequence goes on from APFE030364887.1 coordinate 63,349, forward strand.
TTCTTTGTTAAATAAACAATTACTTATATATTTATTCATCATGTAAAAGTTGTATGATATTTCACAAGTTCCTAAATTCTTTGTTATACTGTAGGATTTACTTTACCAAACACAAAATTCTAACAATACTACATATGTCAGAAAATATCTAGTAATAATTCCATAATTAGTTAGGGAAACTTATCTTTCAAAAATAGAAAAAATGGGTGAACTATCCTTAGTAGAAATGGAGAAGTTAATAATCAAGACTATTCAAAAGGCATTTATGCAACAAAATATGGTCAAATCAATCTGAAAACAACTAGGATTTAATAAGAAAGTATGTGATACATATGCAAAAACCTTTCATTTTGGCTATAAAAACAAACAATGTAAAGATAAATCCAAATGTGGATCTAATTGCGATTGTAAGAAATGCAAGTACTCTCATTATCAGCCTTAATATCAAGCTTAGAAGAGTCCTAAATCCTTTAAACATCATTGTCCTAAACAAAAGACATATTTCAAGAAACATACTACTACCAAGAAATCCAATTGTTATATTTGTCATAAGCTTGACCACTAAGAAAATCAATATCCTCTACGAGGAAAAACCAAACAACAACAACAAAATTATTGATTTGTTTATACATGCTTATGGTCCTACTGAATGGGATCCTATTGATTTTCGGCATTCAAATAGTGACTATTTGAGCTTAACAAGATCTTCAAATACTAACTTCAACCCTGCGTTCCCTACCTATTTAAATGATTCTTTTGCAAATAAATTAGATTTTTTTTTGTAAGCTTCGGTAGGACCCTCTCATTTTCTAGTTTTTACATGTCCGTTATTCACCCCATTTCCGGGGGAGGTAGCACAAGAATCGAACCCAAGATCTCCAGTTCGGTGAGACTTTATTCCACGACCATTGCCACTTGAGCTACCCCATGCAAACTAAGAATTTTTTTTTTTTGGGTAGGTAAGCACCTACAGGGGATTTGAACCAGTGACTTATCGCAAGGAGTGCCTTAACAATGCACCCATTCACCATCAATCCAAAGCCCCGTGGGCACCAAATAAATTAGATTTTAAAGATACTTTTGATGATGATATTTTTTATGATTCTAATGATAATCTCGATTTCCTTTCTTTCTTTTCTTTAAAAATGCTTCATTTTGATACTTCCCCTGTCAATTTCTCTAAAAAAATTGAACAACTCGTTGCTCGCCTTTCTTCTATTTATGCTAGCGATTTTTAGCTTAGTAAGAAGCTCGATAACGCTCAATGAAGCTCTTAGCAACACGACTATTTATTCGTGCAACAAGTTTAGCAAGATGTGCATTTTGATGCCCTGCAGAAAGATTATGAGTGGGAAAGAAGTAGCAAACTTGTTCTTTGGACAGGTTTGGGTGCACTTTTGAATCCCAAAGAGCATCATTTCAGACAGGGACACGACATTTATCAATACATTTTGGACTAGATTTTGGGAGAATATGGACACAAAGTTGAATATGTTTACAACATTCAATCCATATACAAATGGAAAAAAAAAGGGTAGTCAACATGACTTTGGTGTGGCTTTTGAGGGGTTACAATTAGAAGCATCCAATGACATGGGATGAAAATATTGTACACACAAAACATTCTTATAATAGAGAACTTCACACTTCTATTGGTAAGTTCCCATTTGAAACTTGTTTTGGATATTTTCCACCTTCACCTTTGGGTATTTCATACGGACAACGAGTAGTGAGGGAGGATCTTACAAGAGATGTTTTAAGCATAGAAATTTTTGTTGAGAAGATTAGACAAATCCATCTACAAGTCCAAGAGATGCTATAGAAGTCATAAGAAAAATACAAGGTCATGCATTATCATCCCAGAATAGAGAAGTCATTCATATTGGGATACAAGGTATGGTTATAGTTGAGAAAGAGCGCATTGCAGGGAAAGGATGGTGATAGACCATGAGGGTTTCGGCTAGCACTCTCACTGATACCTGTAACTCTCTAACCGAGAACCTCTTGCTGCCTGTTACCTGACCCGGTTTTTCAGGACCATCTGTCGCTTTCAAGATGACTTCTGCTATAATGGGTGATGTTATGGAAACAGAGGAGGTAGTTGATTATTCAGAAGACCCGCATCCTAAGCAGGTAATTTTCGAGTGCCCTAATTTCTTTTCTACAGAAGCTGGTCCTACCCAACCTTTGATCCCATCGTCGCATACTTCTCCGGTGGTAACCCTACCGGATCACCGTCATCCACAGCAGTTTGCCGGAAATTCCCCCCGGGAGCCTCCTGCCCTGGACCTCCCCCCTCTATCTCCTGGGACCCTTCGCTTTTTGTCGACTGTTATCCCCCCGTCGCCCTCATTTGACCCGCATCTACACAATACAACTTTCTTTGCTGCTACATCTTCAGGTCCTCCCACTTCGGCAGCTGCAGCTCCCTCTGCCTCCCTTCACTCGCCCTCGGGCTGTTTTGAGGCTCCTGCTGTAAGGGTCAGATCTTCAAAATCAATTCATCTGGAAGGCGCCCCAGATCCATTAGTGGATCACCCTTCTGCTCCACGTACTGGGAAGAAAAGGACCAAGTGTGTCAAAGCGACCTCAAGGGACATATCAATTCGTTTTGGAGATACGTTTGCTATTGGGAAGCAGCTAACATGGAAAGCACCATACTTGTTGGGCATGTTCGAGGGAGAGCATACTCAGCAACCTGCCTCACCCTATGGGTGAAGGAAATTTGGGGAGGGGTTCTCAAGGAATTACCTGAGGTGCAAGTTTTACCCAGAGGCTGGTTTGCCCTACACTTTGCAAAGGAGAACTACACAGACTTGGTGTTGGCAAGGTACTGGCACATTGAGATGGCACCGGTTATGTTAAAGAGATGGAGCCCTCTATTTGATCCGAAGAGAGAATAAATTGGAGCTGGTCCGCTATGGGTTCATTTGTCGGGGCTACCCCTACAGTACTGGAGTGAGGAGGTCTTCATGCGCATTGGAAATGCACTGGGATCATATCTTGATCATGATCGAACCTTCGTTGAGTCAAGGAACAGAATTCTCGCTCGCATCCTAGTATATCTGGATACCCGAGAAGGCTTGGAGGAGAAGATCACTTTACACTGGGGGAAATACAAAAGGGTACAAATATTGGATTACGAAGGGGTTCCATTTAGATGCCACCGTTGCCACAGGGTGGGGCATATTTTCAAGGACTGTCCTCTCACCAAGAAACAGGAAGAAACCCCTACGCCATCCAATGTGCCCTTGAGGACTACATCGCCGGTCTCTCTGCGCACACCGGCATCAGGACCCCCCATCAGCAACTCTCAAAATGTACCTGGAGCAGCTCACAGAACACTATCGCCGCCGGTCACCAGATCTCAGGCGGTTGCAGCATCTGCCACTGCTTCGGGTACATCTCCTTTCCCTCCCTTATCTTGTTATTCTCCTCGCTCCTCATTGCATTCTCCATCCATGTCAGTTGCATTTTTCACTTTGCCCTCTTCACCGGTCTATGCTCCATCTGCATCCTCATTGCACTCTCACCCCTCACCATCCTCCTCTCCTTCCTCATCTCAGGGGTCAAAACACCATTATAATTTGCGCCCTCGAGTACACTCTCTCGGATCTCATCTCAAGATTGCTGGTTTGGGTCTTGTATCATCTGGGTCGACTTCCTTGTCTATCCGAGGAAGAAAATCAAATCTATCAAAAGCCATTAGGTGGGCAGGTGCAGAGGTTGCCTCTAGGCGACAATCTACTATCGATGGGGTTCTTAGAGCAGCGAACACCCCTGGCAATCTCCCCTTATGAAGTGTCTTTCCTTCAACTGAAGAGGCTTGGCTAGTGCCTCTAATAAACTAACTCTACGTAGACTTTTTGAATCTGTTCCTGTTGACATTATCCTCCTCTAAGAAACCCTTGGCCCGGCTGACCCTATTACCGCCTCTTTATCCTCCATCATCCAGGGATGGCAGTTTTTAGCTATGGATTCTACTGGTAGATCGAGGGGCCTTGCGATTGGTTTCAATCCTGCATCCATCTTAGCACAAGCTTCCTGGGGAGGTCAGGGTTTTATGGGCTTAGACCTCTTCTCGGCTGACCTCGGGACCAGCCTCAGAGTTATTAACATTTATGGCCCTTGTCAACAAAGGGAGAATTTTTGGAATCATTTACTGAGCCTATCTATCTTCACTGCTGATAACATCATTATTGGGGGTGATTTAAACTTCTCCTTGGGTTATAGTGAATCGTGGGGATCCATGGCTCAAGTTGACACGATCAATCGTTATATGACTGACCTTCTGGAGCGACACAACCTAATCGAGGTCCCTATGCACAAACCACTCCCCACCTGGAGGAACAGAAGAATTGGAGAAGCTGCTCTTGCCCGTAGATTAGACAGGTTTATAATGAAAGGTACCCTTATACAACAGTTGCATTTTTACAAACAATGGGTGGGTACTGGTGGCATATCAGATCACTACCCAATATACCTGGAAATATTGGGTCCTCATAAAAAGCCAAAAGCCCCCTTCAAGTTCAATCATGGCTAGCTATAGGATCCCTCATATATCAAGATGGTTAAGGATTTTTGGACTCACAACCCGATAGATAGGTCAGATTCCTTGGCAAAAGGGTTCTGCTCTAACCTTTCCCACCTCAAGCACCTTTCTATTAAATGGGCCAGAGAAAAATACCAAAAGGACAACACAACCCTACTGCTTATAGAATCTGAACTATCCCCACTATCAGATGAAAGAGGATTGGGGTTTGCCACAGCAGAAGACAAAACCCACCTGGTGGATCTAGAAAACCAGAAGCAAAAATTCTAAGAGATCGAGAGGAATCCATTCGTCTTTGTAGCAGAGCCATTTGGTTAAAAGCTGGGGATGACAACACTCGATTCTTTCATAACTATGCTAAAGGTAGAAAGGTCAAAAATACAATCTGGAATATCCCTCTACCAGAAGGTGGAGTAGCAGACTCCTTCAATAAGCTCTCACACCTGGGATCATCACATTTCAGGCATCTCTACAAACAACATCCTGGCTCATCTATTGCTGATATTATTAACATTGTTGGACACTTCCCCAAGTTTTTAAATGAGGATGAGTCGGAGGCTCTATTTGATCCAGTGACACCTAGGGAACTTGAGAGCACTCTAAAATGGTTCAAAAGGGAGAAAAGCCCGGGGCTAGACGGTTGGACCATTGAGTTCTACATTACTTTCTATGATCTGCTCAGCAATGACTTATTGAGGGTTGTGGAGGAATGCAAGGTATCTGGGTCACTGTACAATGCCGTCAACTCAACTTTCATCGCCCTGATCCCCAAATCGGACTCTCCTTCCTCATTCGATGATTATCGCCCCATCTCTCTGTGCAATGTGCTCTACAAGATCATTTCCAAGATTATTGCTAATCGCCTTCGACCTATTCTGTCCCGTAATATTGCCCCTCAACAATTTGCTTTCCTTAAACATCGTCAGATTCATGAAGCCATTGGTTCGGCTCAGGAAGCACTTCACACCATCTAGACCAGGAACCATAAAGCCATTATATTAAAGATTGACTTGGCAAAGGCATTTGACCGTGTCAGCTGGCTCTACATCAAGATGCTCCTCATCCATCTGGGCTTCCCTATCAACTTCATTACCTAGATCATGGCTTGTATCTCCACCCCCACCTTCAGTGTTCTGATAAATGGTTCAGCATCTCAGTTTTTCCACTCTGAGCGTGGCCTCAGACAGGGTTGTCCTCTGTCTCCCCTTCTCTTCTTGATTGTCATGGATGGTCTGAGTCGTTTAATTGCTACAACAAAGAGAAATGGGGAATTTAGTGGTCTCAAAATATCAGATGACTACTATCTCACCCATCTTCTTTTTGTGGATGATGTCATGATTTTCCTTGATGGCAGCATCAAGGATTCCCGCACTTTCTCGAAAATCCTAACCCTTTTCTCATCAACTATTGGAATGCTTGCAAACCATTCAAAATCATCTATCATTATTTCCAGAACTTCTATCCATGAGTCCCATTTGGCTCGTCAGTTGTTCCCATTCGGCATTAGCCCCTTAGATCGTGGTCTCAAATATTTAGGTTTCTGGATCAAGCCTATCAGCCAAAAGATAGCTGACTGGGTTTGGCTTGTTGCCAAATTGGAAAAGCGCCTTAACATATGGAGCAACCGATATCTATCCAGAGCTGGTAGACTTGTATTGGTTAAATCTATCCTGGAGGCCACACCGGTCTTTTGAATGGCTCTTGCCTGGATTCCGTGGAGCATCTTGGCAAGATTACACCAAATATTTAATAGATATCTTTGGAATGGGAACCAAGACAAGCGCATTTTTGCATGGGTAGGATGGAAGAAGATAGCTATACCCAAAAAATGGGGAGGCTGGGGATTAAAAGACCTGCCTACATTTGCACAAGCCCTTGCTGCAAAAATGGGGTGGACTTTACTCACAGGCCACAATCTCTGGACCAACATTACATACCACAAGTACATCTGGCCTCTTCACATAATGGAATGGATCCAACTTCCAAACTGGCCTAAATCCGGCATCTCATCTATGTGGAAAGCACTTCTAAAATCTATGCCTCTCATCAGGGACAACCTGGTTTGGAAAATCAACGATGGATCTATGGCTCGTATTGGTACAAACCCATGGAATGGATGCGGAGGCAGACATATACTATCTGAGGCCCTCATACAACACCTACATTCTCAAGAGATCAAAGTGCTAGCTGACATTGTTGATCCTCACAACTCATCCATATTAGACCAGCGCTGGAAATCTGCACTACAGATCAATCTTCCACCCCACTGGCACCAGGAATGGACTGACTACATTAATGCTTTGACAGAGTCACACATTAGGATTAAACAGGGGCCGGACGAGCTAATCTGGCATCAACCCGAGAACGGAATATATTCACCAAAGACAGGCTATTTAACGTTGATATCGCACAAGGTACCGGATATGATCTCATTTTGGTGGAAGACATTATGGAAGCTCACTGCGCCTCCCAGGAAAAAATTCTTTTTTTGGTGTATCCTCAAAGGTATAGTCCCCACTGGGGAATATCTCATGCGCAGAGCAGTATACGGGCCTACCTGGTGCACCCTATGTAAATGCACTTCTGAATCGAGTCTCCATCTGTTCCTAAGTTGCACAACGCTGATGAACCTGTGGCAATCTGTTTCCACATCTATACATTTCACAGGCAAATGGGAAGGCGACGATATTAACAAAGCCTGGGAATCATGGTTCTATCGACACAAAAGCTCAAAATTACAAAGCCTACCCATTATTATCAGTTGGTACCTCTGGCTGGCTCGAAACCGGGCTATTTTTTATGATAAACCAGTGAGCTAGCCTCATATAACTGCTCTCATCATATCTGCCTATAACAAATTGCCTGAGCCTCTGCAACCTCGAACTCGAAGACCCCGCGACCCTCCACATATTGATAAACGTTCTCCATGGGCTTTTTTTGATGGCGTTGCCCAGCAGCAGGGGTGCGAGGGAGGTTTTATATTATACATCAACGAACATCATTTCTTTGAAGTCCGGATGGGTTTGGGGATTGGCTCAAACAATTTTGCAGAAATCATCACTCTTCGTCATCTCATGCATTTCTCATTGGGGCATAATTGCATGCACATTCATATATTTGGAGACTCGAAGATCATCATAGATTGGTTCAACAATATTACTGTTTGTCACACACATACACTCAGTAACATATTGGATGAAATAAATATATTGAAGGCACAATTTATTGGCATTACTTGCAATCATATCTACAGGGAACACAACAGCAGTGCCGACCAACTTTCCAAGGAGGCCACGACACTACCCAGAGGAGAGTGGATGATGCTTGAGCAACAAGGATCAAATGCATATCAATACTATCACCATCCTTATATAGATCCACATTATCATAGGGCAGCTAGCCCATGAGATACAAAACAGGATATTGATATTTTTTGAAAAGCTTTTTGTATATAGTTGACAAAACAACTTTTCAGAAGCCCTGCATGGAAAATATGTATATATAAATAGAACAACAAAAGAACATCCTGCGTGATGATTTTGGATATATATCTAATATATTAGACAATAACTGAGCCCTCAAAAGGCTGACAGACTCTATAGCATATGCATAGTGCATCTACAATATGTAATTTTTCAGGTTAATGAAAGATTACGATTTTTCCAGTGGAAAAAAAAAGGTATGGTTATAGTTGAACAAGGAGACACTACATATCCTGGTAAGAAAATTAAGGCTCGACAATATGGTCCCTTCAAGATATTTGGAAATGTTGGATATAATTCCCATAGACCTAGTCTACCCCCATACATGCACATTTATTCAATAATGAATGTGGAAATATTGGAAATTTATGAGCCCTCCATGCTAGATCATTAAGAGGACTAGGTACTACCTTACGTAGACGATTTAGAACCACATTCTCAAGCAAAGTTCAAAGAGGATATAATTTTGTAGAAGAAGTCCAAAACTGCAAGATAGGGGTAGCATGATCTTTGGAAGATTGGGATGAAAAGATAATTTCCAAGCAAAGCTAAATGATACTCCAGGGAGAAGGTAAAGGAAAAAATTTCCTCTTAGTAAAATATTTTTTAGACCAAAATCCTCCCAAGATGGGGTTCTATGACTTGGATTGGATCATTATATTAATTTTTATCCATATTGATGCTTTAAGAGTGGTAAATTTGGAGGAATCATCTCGCAAGACCATTATTATCACTAAGTCCCAGTGTGACAAATTTGGATTTAAAACCTTTCAAAGGAAGCTTGAGAAATTTAATGAAGTTTTTTTGGGTTTAGAAAATATCACTTGTGTTAGACCCCTTACTCTATTCTACACTCAAATACCTTTCCAATGGCACAAGAAAGACCCCAAAAAGAGTATGTATGCAAAATTTATGTGACCCAAGGTGTCGACCTTCATGATTAGAGAGGATGCCATGTTAGCCCCATTACCCATGTAAAAGGGGATAGCCATGTGACCATGATGAAGAAAAATCAACAATGTTTGAGTTGTAACTCATGTTGAGGGTTGAATGGGTCAAATTTAAGCCCTAGTTGGCTATCAAGTTGTGTGATAATCATGACGCTAAGAGGAAAAGGGGTTCAATTCTATTCTAGAGCATTTTGTTCCATAGTAGAGCACAGTAGTTGAGTGTGGATAGAGAGAGGGAAAAATAGATAGGGACTATGTTCTCTAGAAATCCATTGGCCATAGGTCTCACTCCTTTGTATTTGGATTGTTTCCATTCAAAGAAAGATAGAGCATAGCAGCCTCACCTTCTAGCTAAATTTTCCCTGAAAAAGTTTCCTATATCATATCTTGTGTTATTGTAATTATATGAGTAATTTGTTTTTTTAATTTTTTCATTATTTTTCATATACATACATATATTCAAGTTTTATGTTAAATTACTTAAAAGTAAAGTACAAATTTAGTCTTCCTAAAAACAAAGTACAAATTTAGTGTTACTTTGCTACTAGACGCCCAACTAGAAACCAACCGAGTAACACATTTATTGTCTTTATATTATAGACACTATGATTTACCAAATTGTCATTGAAAACAAACGTTTTGCCTGCCAATATTTCAAAATAGAAGAAATCGTGGTTCAGAGGAACAAAACCACCCATATTTGTGTTATGACAGTGATGAGATAACGACCTCCAGGCCAATTGAATTGAGATAACGACCGACCGAGAGGGTACATAAGATAACACCCCTGGGCTTAGGGATGAGCTACTGCACCCTTGTCGTTGTGCCATAAAAGGTGTATGTGTCTTGCTTCCTCCTTTCTGTAGAGGTCTTAAGGGAGTGTAATGGCCCCATGAAGGGAGATGTGCAATGTCTGATGGAAATTAAAGCCTCGGGCCAATTTTCAAGCAAATCCCCCTCTTCTTATTGAAATTGCCCTTCGATTACCATGCCTTGTATTTCCTGATCCAACCTGGTACACCCTTCAACCTTCCTTCATCATGCCTGGGTGAGATACTGCATTGCGATTTCCTCATAAGAGCTCCCTAGAGGAAGCATAATTTCCTAGGGAAATATCCATTCCAATGAGGCATAATCTGCATCAATGACATGTTTGACTAGGTGGTCTACAAGTTGGTTTCCTGTGCGTCGAACATGACAGAAGGGAGGAGCTTGAATCTTCTACATGAGTTCTGCCACTCTATGTATATGAGATTTGATGCACCAACTTTTGGAGTCTTTGGAGAGGGCTGACCCATTTTGAATTTTTTTCAAATTGTAATGAGAATTAGAGAGTCTCCCTCGATTATCAACTGTTGATAAGCAAGTTTGATGGCAATTTCCAAACCATGTTCCAATGCCCAGAATTTCGCTTCATTGTTGGTGATTATGCCTAATTTACCTGCATAGATGCTTAAAATTTGGCCTGAGCTATTACGAAAACTGCCTCCATAGCTTGCTGGGCCTAGATTACCTCGACAAGCTCCATCAAAATTCACCTTTATAAATTCTATGGGAGGTGGAAACCATGAACAAAGGCTGACCGCTCTTCTGTCGGGCATAGGACTATCCATGAATGGGCCTTGTTTCTGAATGCCCAAAGCGTGGAGAATAGTTTGTTCCCTTGGAGGACATTCACAAACTTTGTAGTGCCAATGTGCCAAGTTTATCATCTCTTGAAAGAAGGAGAGGATGAAATTCCAGACTGTGTTCACTATGAAGCTGATGTCTTTGAAAATTCATGCACTCCTTTCCTTCCAAGTGATCCAGAGAGTGAAGCTTGGGATTAACTGCCATATTATATTTAGAATGGGGCTGCTATAAGGCGTCGTGTTCAAGTTTTCCAACGAGAGAGATATGGAACTTGGTTTAAGTTATAACCCCTAAATTACGCCCCTTAATCTGCTGCAAACTTCAGAGGAAACAGCAAAATTGAGAAAAATATGTTTCATATTCTCCGATTGTCGTGGTAGAGGCTGCATATAGAGGGGCCTATAGGCTGCAAGGCCTCTTTTCTGTAGATTTTTCCATGTGAGCGTCTTTTTCCGCAACAACAACCACAGAAAAAATGTTGTTTTCGGCCAATGCTTTAATTTCCATAGGTTCTGTTATCACTTAGAACTGTAAACATTTGTATATAACCCTTTGCCAAAAGTCCAATGCCTAAAAATTGGTCTTAAATTGTTTTTAGTCTGTGTTTCTTACTTAGGGTTGAAGCTTTAAAGAGGTTTGATGTGAAGCGTATTCTAATCCTATCAGTCATCCTCCACCATTATGCTTCCATAAGACATGTCTTGTCTAATACATGTCACCAATCCTTTCCCCAATCTCACAGCGTAGTCTCTTATTGGTCTGTTTCACTGCATAATCATTGTTCAGCCATTTTGCAGCATCACCATCAAGCCGTTTCGCAGCGCATTATGACAATTTAAAATTAAACGCGCTGCGAAATTGCAGATTCGTGCGTTTTGCAGCGAATATTTCCAAAAAGGTCAAGTCCGTTAATGAGTCACCATTCTCGTCCTCTCATGTCAGTTTTTCGTACCTCCCAAACGCTCATTAACCGTCACTTCACTAATAGATTTGCAGACATGCGCATCAGTACCAATCCAAATGAGTTTTACTATGCATATATCTTTGTGATGTTTGTGAATGTGCATAAGTGACCAGCCCGTGTGATGATTATATGTGAGTTTGCAAGTGAAGTTGTTTTCAAGAGAGCCTGTTTCAAGCGAGGCTGAGCCAAAAGGAAGAAAGGATCGAATTACTGTTCCAGTTGAAGTTGTGGTTCACTGTCTGTGCAAAAGTTTCAAAGGCGAGATGGAGAAGAGAGGACACAAGTCCGGAAAATGCCAGAGAACAAAACCTGAAGGTTTGGACTTAACATTAAGAGATGAGGGTGTGAAGAAAGCCTTCCAGGATGCCGGCTGTTGGAATTTATGCCAGAAACTGTAGGGTGGCCATGCTTAGGTAACAAAGGATTTCGCTTTAAACTTCACCAGTTTGAATTCTAAAATAGCTATGTTAGAAGTTAAAGTGTCTCCAGAGGAAATAGCTGCAGTACCTGAGATTCCGAGAGGGGGACAAGAATGGTTTAAGAATTTCAAGTTTGATATGAGTCCATGCCAAGAATTCCTGAAAGAGGCGTATGTGAATGAGGACCTGACAAAGGTTGTGCCTAGAAACTATATTAAGGAGCATTATGCCTTGCTTCTCACCTGTATTCAGAAGTACCTAACTTGTGAGGAAAGATATAATAAAGTCTATTCCTACCACTTCAAGTTGCTGCTACATTTTACTGGTAAAGCATCCATAGACATCCCCTTCTACTTGTTTCGAAGTCTGAGCAAAATGTGTGACAAGGTGCAGTTAAGAAAGGATGACTGTGAAACATCTCTGTTTCACCATGGTCTAGTCAAGTTGTTAGTTTTGAGTGGTCTTCAGAAAATAGGCAGGGATTGGGACTCGTCCATTTTCATGGCGGGTTTTCAAATTAAAACAGGACTGACTCCACGGTCCGTTAAAGAAAAAGAACAGTCAGTTGAAGAGTCAGTTAAAGAGCCCACAATTGCTGAGCTTTAGAAGGAAGCTAAGGATAGAAGGAGGGTAAAATCAGAGTTAAGAAAGTCAGTCAAGTCACTGGTTAGTAAAGAGCAGCCTCATCCCTCAGCAAAAGGAGAAGCCCAGCATAAGAAGACTATACCTGGGCCAAAAGAATCTGAAAAAATGTCAAGGGTGAGAACAAGGAGTCAAATGATCAAAGAAAAAGGCAAAGCAGTGGCTGTTGAGGAAAGTCCAGTATCAAAGGCCAGCTTGAATGATTTGCTGGAAGCTATTGAGTTTGATCAAGCTGGGCCGACACACATTGAACCAATGCACATTGACTTGACACGGTCAACACCGAAAAGCACTAAGAAATCTAAAGCTGCAAAAAAACTGAGGTTTAACGAACCAGGTGAGGAGTTTATTTTCAAACCACGGAGACCCCTCACAAGAAATCAAGTAAGGGAAGCTGAGCAACTGCCCAGAACAGAGGAAGCAAAGGAAATAAAGGAAAAACCTCTTACAAGAAACCAAGCAAAGGAAGCTGAAAAGCTACCCAGAACAGAGGAGGCAGAGGAAATCAAGAAAAAAGGTTCAAATAGAAAAGACATCATTTCCCAAGGAGGAAATATTATATCTACAAAGGACTAGTTGGAGGCAACTGAAAGTGAAATGGCTAAGATGAAGAGGGCCAAAGCTGAAATCAAAGCCATGGAAAAGGAAGTTGCAAATTTGAAGGCACAGCTAAATAAATTATCTGCTAAATGAAATTGCTGATTCTAAGTAAGGGGTTGTTCTAAAGTTTTGAAGATTTTGCTTAAGTTCATTATTTTGAAGGCATGTAACCTCGGCTATATATATATCCAAGGTAAAAGGAATTTTGAAATCAGGTGGCAGAGTAGTTAAAGTCACAGAGAAAATTGAAATTGTTTAAAACAGTTTCGCAGTTTCGCAGCGCGCTGCGAAACTGCTGTAGGTGTTGTTTTAAAAAACATAAGCAAACAGTGTAATGAAATATTTAGAAATTGGCAAAGAAAACACCTAGGTGACATGAAAGGGATCAAAGGAAGCTGCCACATCCATTCAACATATGCCAGGTGTACCTTTAGTAAAAGGTAAAATGTTTCAAGCTAAGTTTTGAATTTTTGGTCATAAAGCCACTTTATTCTCGGTGATTAGGGTTTGAAGGGAGCTGCATACGAAAAGTTTTGGTTGGCACACCTGTACATCAAAAGAGCCTCCAGCATATCAGGAACGTGGTAATACTATATATTATCCGGTTATTAAAGAATTAAAGGACCTACTGCTGCATATTCGGTGATGCCAAGTAATGGAGGACCAAAACCGAAAGTTTAGGGATATCCTCAGCCAACGTGGAGTGGATCAAAGTCTTCAGCATCCAAAGCAAACATGGAACATTAATTGCTCATCCCATGCCATCTCAGCCAAATGCAAAGAAAACCAGGTGTCAAAGCCGCAAGGAGGAATCTTTCTACGAAGGAGATAGAATTAGAATTATAATTAGATTAGAACTCTTTAGAACTTCTGTTTATGGTTGTTGTAATAAATAAGTTTGTTAAAAACAGATAAGGGTCATTAGTGACAGTCATCGAGCTCCCCTCATGCTGGAGGAGGAAGCTCCAAGTAATTAGAGTTGTGTTGCTATATATAGCTGAATTATCTATGTAACAAGGGTTGGATATTTTGAGAAACAGAGTATTGCTTTGGCTTGTGTAAAAACTCAGTTTGGTAATATAATTTGTTGCTTATCTTCTCAAGATTCTTACAGTGTTTCAAATGCTCAAGATATGTGGTTTTGTCTTGTCTTTAATGTTTTTACAGTTGTATGAATACACAATCACTCAAAATTCACTTATGCTGCTCTGACTTCCTGTGTGTATTTGTAAACTGAGCTTTCTATGAGATGATGTTTTGAGTATTTAAACATTGCTGCCCTGAATTCTATGCATGAGCAGTGTTATATTTTATTGAATATGATCAACTCCATAAGCCCAATGGAAGTATTTGTAATGTCTGTCCAGCCAACCTGTTTATTTAATTTACTTTACTAGAGTTAGCCCTCTTATAAAAAAAATCAAAATCAATAACTTTCTTGAGAGAGCCCTCTCAGGCTAGGGAGGCTAATCCTTAGCCAAAAGATTGGTCTGAAACAGTTACACAGAGTCTACCTGATCAACAACCCCTTCAGAGATAGATTTTGTGATAACAGGTTCTTCCACAACGCATTCTGATCACTCTGCTGGCTGTCAGTCAAAAATTTAGAGGCTTCTTTGAGATTGAATACACCAAATGAACTATAACCCCATCAGAGGATATCAGAATCTAAGGTTACTGCAGTTTTTCGGGTGGCTAATTCTTGTTGCAGTAGTTTTCTTTCCTCTTCATGAATGTGAGCATATTGAGGGGAGGAAATCTTACAGGAGCACCATTTAGAGTTGGAAGGAGGATGCTCCCAGAATTGAGCCACCATGGAAAGACCTTATGCAAATGACAGTTTCTTACAGGAAGAGAGTTGGGAAGTGAGAAAGTATAGGGCATTGGTTCCATGAATCCTCTAAAAATAAGGTCGTTTTTCCATCTTTGATTTCCCAAAAGCTATGGTCTTGAATGAGATATTTATTATTACTTGCAACATTATATGTTGCCGAGGGTGTGAATTCGGAGCATATTTGTTTTCCCACATGATGCACCAAGGTAGAAAGGGTTTTTAAGCTAACACCACTAGGGTTTTACACTTATTTTATTGAGAATGTCGAGATCACCAAGACCTAACCCTCCTACTTTAGGAAGACAAATTTTGTCCCAAGCCACGAGAGCCCACCTTTTTTTAGCAGGTTAGCACCTCCCCATAAAAAGGATCTCTGAAGAATTCTGAGTTGATTGAGGATTGTTTTGGGTTAAACTAAGGCTGAAAGGAGATACATAGGAATAGTCTAAAACATATTTAAGAAGTGCGAAATGTATAACAAAATTAAGAGATCTAAAAATCTAGCTAGAGAGCTCGGCTTCAAATTTCAGGAGAATATTTTCCCAAATTGAACATATGAGAAGATTGGTAGTGAGAGGGGTGCCAAGATATTTGGTCGGAATGGAGCTCTTTTGAAAACACAGGTAGCGAGAGATATGCAATTGAATAGCAGGAGTATTAAAGAAGAAAATCTAATAATTTCTTTTATTGATTTCAGTTCCCGAGGCAACTGCAAATGTGTTTAGGATATCCTTTAAAATCTTCGCTTCTTGAATGGAAGGTTGAACCATAAGAAGGGTATCGTCTAAAAATTATTGGTGAGGTGAACGTTAATGATTAGAGCCCAATGGGAGACCTATGAGTCTTTTAGTGGCAAGTGCATGCATTATAGAACGTCCAAGGCCCTCAACTACAGGCAAAAAGATGTAAGGTGATAGGGGTCCCCTTGCCTGATGCCTTTGGAGGAAGAAAAAGGTTGAGAGGGTGAGCCATTAACAACAATGGATAAAAAAGCCTTAGAGATGAGAGCCATAACCCAAGAGATCCACATGTTGTGAAAGCCAAAGGATTTAAGGACATGATAGAGACACTTCCAATTGACTTTATTAAAGGCTTTGGACAAATCAAGCTTGAGGAACATGCCAGGAAATTTGGAGGACCAGAGAGAGTGAATGTGTTCCTGGATAAGGATAATATTGTCTAGGATTTGACGACCCTTAACATAATTAGTCTGCTCATGGGATATGATGTTAGGTAGGATGGACTTGAGACGACTGGCAATGGACTTGAGACAGTTGGAGATGATTTTGTAAATTACATTGCAAAGGGAAATGGAGTGGAAGTTAGCAGGAGAGAGGGCATGAAAAGATTTGGGCATAAGTGAAAAGAAGGTCATGCCAAATGCTGAGAGAAGGGAAGTTGAGCTTCTTGAGTCTTCCATGACTTGCCAAAGATCCTTTCCTAGAATTGGCTAGCAGAGTTGGAAAAATTATGCAGTGAATCCATCCGGGCCTAGAGCCTTGTTCTTGGGCGTGTTCATCACTATTGTTTCCACTTCCTGAAGAGTAATTGGTTTTAATAGTGTTGCATATTGCATGCATAAGAGGAAATAGTAATTTAATAAATCCATAAATTCTAAGGAAAATTAACCCTCATATTATAGATTTTCAAATCCTAGAAAATATTTATCATATTTGTTGTGATAAACTATCAAGTGGAATAACCGCAACAATTTACAGATCATTGATAAAATTTAAAATAAAAAATAGATATTTCTATAATTATGGTAGTCCATAGAAGCATTTTGGCCCTCTCCAATGGTCTTGGGTTATGTTTAAAAGTATCTCTAAAACTAGGACATTCTCCATAGCTCTTGTAAGGCACAAACAGAGGAAGGCCCACCAAATCTTCTTAATCTAATAGATTTAGCTAAGTAAACCATATAGCTATCGCAATATGGATATTAAAAATAAACATTAATTTAGAGGGCTATGAGAAGTGAAAATTACTTTCCATCACTAAATTTCATTGATTCATGAGTTCTTTAGTGAGACTTTTAATAAATTATTTCAATTGTTCTATGAAAATTTCCATCACTTAGTCTTCACTATAAACAAAAAGTACTTCTTTTGATTAGATCCATTAAATTCCCCTGGCCAACCTACCCTAAAGTAGCATGTCAAGGGATTGATTTACATGGTTGGTGCATGCCCATATCTCTTAAATAAGGTCTCTTAGAATATTCCTCTACAAGCTATCCATCAAGGTTGTCCAAGAAACTGACAAAAAAAATTTTGAGCTGCACTTCCACCCATAAAATTCTCTTTCAAAGGGCCTACTCCAATCATGTTATCCTAGATAACCAAGGATTACAATTTTTTGTGATTCCCATGCTCATGGTAACCATCAAGTTATGCACACAACCAGAAACATGCATCGTTCGAATCAAATTACAATTTAAGTAGACAACCATTAAAAACTAAAAATAATCCAAAAATAGAAATCCATGTTCATACCATAATTGTCGCAATATTAACTAAATCATAAAACACTTATATAATTTTAATTAAGGGTTTTTTGCAATAGAGGAAGGGTGATCCACTCCCAACCATAGGGCCCTTAGTTGTATGTTAATATCTCTTGCAGTTGAGTACCCCCCTAGCTAGACCATGAATCCATAAGGGGAATTCTCTCTCTGTCAACCAATAAATCATGGAAGTATTAAAACTATTATCCTTCATGAAAGAAAATTAGCAAGACTTCACTTTAAACCCCATGAGCCAAGAGCATGCTCAAACCATGGGTGGTTTATCTGATGGCTTGCATAGCATAAGAGAGTCCCTTCATTACCCTAGCTATACCTCAGTGACTTCCCCTCTTAGTGCTTCCATGATTTTCCTATCAAGCACCTAAAAATGCAATTCTTTATTGCATGTTGGGTTGAGGGCACTTGTGTTCAATTTTCATATAATATTTAACATATGTGGATAATATTTAACATATCATTGAAAAGAGGTAAGGATAGGAATTTGGGATGTGTTTTTATATAGGTGATTGATCCAATGTTTGTCAATTTGAAGCTTAAACCAAAGAAGTGTTAGAAATATGTTGGCTATCAACTATGCTTCATGTTGAAGAATGTAACTAGCATCGGTCTTCATAGTTGTATTTGATTCATGATGTAATGTATTTGTCAAAACAAAGGAAAGGAATTTTATTATTAAGGAAATTGACTTATTAAAGCATGGGTTTCATGCTTGATTCAATTGTTTATAGGTCAAAGCCTCCATTGCAAGCTTCTAGGGTTCATGTCAAGTGTCATTGTCTTTGTCATATCGTAAAAGACCCTGCATGAGCTTCATTTGCCAAGAAAGAAATTTATTTTTATGCAAATTAGTTCATTTAGGCCTCCTCCACCAAGTCAAACTCACCCTGGACAAGTCATCCTAATTGAGGGGCATAATCTACTATATAAAGGAAACAATTCAATCTCATTTGGAGGACAAGACACTCAAGTTCGACTACAAGAATTTGGATTTGATTACAGGAATTCAAGACTACATGAATTTGGGGGTGATTACAGGAATTTGTAACTACAGGAATTTGGGTGTGATTACATGAATTCAGGTGTGGTTGCAGGAATTCACAATTACAGCAATTCACGTATGATTGCAGGAATTCGTGATTACAAGAAGTCGTGTATAATTACAGGAAATCAAAGTTGCAGGAAAAGTTGAAGTATTGAAGCTAGAGGACCAACGTTTTGAAGTAGTTGGGTTGAAGTTATGGATTGTTGTTGGGGACCAAAATTTTGAAGTTACTGGGGGTCGAAGTTATGGATTGTTGTTGGGGACCAAAATTTTGAAGTTACTGGGGGTCGAAGTTATAGATTGTTGTTGGGTTGTAGTTGCTAAACAAGAAGGGACTACCGAAGTTTGTTGAATCATCTTGATAGGCTGACTTGGTTGAGGAGGAAGCTCTTTTGGGTCTAAAGTCTTGTTCTATCTCAATTTGATTTACTAGTGGAAGAGTTTGACTAGGTTTACCCTTATAGAGGGGTTTTAGCCCTAGATGAGAGCCTACAACTTGTGGCATTGATCTTCATGTTTTGTTTTGATGATTTCTTGATGAAACAAAGATAAAAGAAGAACATAAGAAAGGTTATAAGAGCACAAAGGTATCACAAGTATCAACATAAGAAAATATTCCCACCTTTTCGATTTTGTAACACTTCATAGATCCAAAATAGATATTCTCATAAATTTGTTACTAGAAAAACACATTATGAGGCCTGGACTGGTATGTAACCTGAAGTTAGTCATTTATGAGTTTTCATATCTCAAGCATGGGCCCACATTCCTATAGAGAAGAGAAAGGATTTGGAGCCTCTGAGCAAGGAATGCATACTTGTTGGATATTCCAATGGAGTCAAGGGGTAAAAATTGCTTGATATCAATATTGAAAATCTCTTTATCAAACGGAGTGTAAATTTTGAATAAGATCCTTTGCATGCACTACCAAATGAACCTATTACAAAGTCATCCTCACCACTAGTTGATGAGTATGTAGATGATACTTCAAATCAGATTTCTAATCTAATTGGACCACTAGTTACTGAACATTGAGATAATACTTCCTCATGCAATTCAGAAGATTCTTGACCACCTTCAACACAAAAATGGTGTAGCATGAGTGCACTCTTGGATGATCCTACCACGAGACCTTAGTTCAAGGAAGCCCAATAAGTACTCTAAGCTATGAATCCATGCATGCCCATGCATGCTTATATGATGCATGCATCTAATCCATAGACTTATGTAGAAGTAGTTAGGCATCATGCATGGGAAACAACTATGGATGAGGAATACAACTCTCTCATTGAGAACCAAACTTAGGACTTGGTTCCACTACCTTCCAATCATAAACTTTTTAAGTGAAAGTGGGTTTATCGGACCAAGCAAGCAACCGATGGCCAAGTTATTTGATATAAAGCACGGCTAGTGGCCAAAAGTTATTAATAGGTACGTGGTATTGACTATGATGAGACTTTTGCTCTAGTGGAAAAAATATATTCTATTCGGCTAGCTCTCATCATTACAACAACAAGATAGTGGGAGGTGCATCATATGGATGTGAATAATTCATTTCTTCATGGTGATCTTGAGGAGGAAATCTACATGGAGCAATCATAGGGATACATGCAAAATTCATCTTTGGTATGCAAACTAAAGAAATCTCTCTTTGGCCTCAAGCAGGCACTTAGAGCCTGGTATGCAAAGATGGATTCCTATTTGTTGTCTCAAAAAAAAATTATGCTACAAATATGATTCCAACATTTATTTGTTGAAGAAAATCGACTCCTTGTTGATCAGAATACTAAGTCTATGTCGATGATCTTTAGATAATAGGTAGTTTAGTTTGTGCCATTACTAATATTTAAAATGCATTGCATGAGAAATTTTCTATGGCAAACGTGAGCCTACTCAATTTCTTCCTTGGACTAGAGATTAGTCAAAATGCTTATCGGATTGCCATCTTTCAGTCGAAGTATGCTAGAGATATTTTGGCATGATATCACATGAGTGACTGCAAGTGAGTAGCCACACATTTCTTGTCAAGGATAAAGCATGAGGATGAAAAAGACACACCATTGGTTGTCTGCACATTATATTGTCAGCTTGTGGGGAGTCTTCTTTATCTCAGTCACTTCTGTCCGGATTTTTCTTATGCCATAGGAGCGGTTTCCATATACATGCAGGAGCCACATGAGTTACACTGGAAAGCTACAAAGCACATCATTCGATATGTCCATGGGACAATCACCTATGGGATTCATTATGCAACAAATTATTCTTTGGATCTCATTGGGTTCACAGATTCATATTGGGCTCACAACGACCTTGATTGCAAGTCCACCTCTGGTTACCTACTTAGTTTGGGATCCGACACCATTTGTTGGTTAAACAAGAAGCAGGTTCCATTGCTTTATCATTAGCAGACACCGAGTATAAAGGAGTAGTAAATGCCTCCATTCAAGCAATTTGGTTGCAACATTTTATTTTTGAGCTTGGTATCATTATTCATCATTCGATTGTCATATCATGTGATAATCAGAGAATACTAAAGTTTTGAAGAGATCCATTGCAGTGGAAGTAGACCAAACATATCGAGATCCACATGCACTATTGTATCATAGGATTGATTTATAATGGGATCATTGATTTGCAGTATTGTCCTAATTCTAAGCAGAATGTCGACACTGAGACTTTCACTGAGTAGAAGTTTTACTTTCCGTAGGATCGTCTCAGGGTGAATGACACAACTACTTAGGAATTGTCTTTTCTTTTAGTTTTTCATTGGATTTTGAGAGGAGGTTTTGTTCCCACTGGGTTTTTTGTCTTTCCTCTCTCATGTATTGTACATGGGTACCTAAAATGACCTTGTTGCTAGGACTCATCCATCTTGCATCATATTCATCTAAGTTATGTTTAAGGGGGGGTGTTGGTGTACATGCACATTAACATAGCATAAAACACACTTAGCTTTAGTTAGCTTTAGTACTTACATGTGGTGTACATACACATTAACATAACATAAAGCACACTTAGTTTTAGTTAGATATCTAGTGATGCATGTGGTTAAGCTTAACTTAGTTGCTTTATAAATTGATTCTTTCATCACTAGTGAATACACAAAATTCATTCTCTCTTCCATTTTTTCTCAATTCTTATAAGTTTATGCATTTATTCTCTCACTAGGTCCTTACATATGGAGGCTCTAATAATTTAACACTGACATATTCATGAAGGGTGCTATGTGGAAGCTTCTTCAAATGGATGATATTGTTTCTTGAGAGATGGTCCACGATGGAATGTTTTATGAATGCCTATGTGATGGTTATCTAGTAGGGCCATAGCAAGAAGATGCTCATGGGTGCTTATTTTGATTGTCTCCAGCACAATTATGGCAATTGGATGCTCATGTATGCATACCATCTTATGTGCAAAGTCTTAATAACTTTGCAGGGGGTTAGATAACATCTGCCCTATTTAGTAGGTTTTATTGATTTCAAAAATGATTTCCTGTAGGAAACTGAGATGGGATGTAAACGATAACAAAAATAGAGCGGATGGTTAACAGGGAAAATTTTAAAATTGGAAAATTATCTTGAAGTTCAAAAATATTGGTGAATTTCACTAGTCCCTAATATGCAGACTATAAAATGTTTATTGATGTATTTATAAAATTATTACAATTTATAATGATTTTATATATACTCTCTATATAATGTAGGTGATTTTTATGGTAAAACCAACGTAGATCCATCTTAAATAAGTATCTAACATGAGCCAAGAGGGATCCAATTTCTTCATGGGCAATTTTTTTTAATGAACAAACATTATTTAAATGTTTTGTATAGTTTTTTTTTAGATTTTTTAAAAATTTTATGTTGCCCTACATGAGCAAAATTTCAACTTTGATTATGGATGAACACCCTTACACATCACAGTGGGCTGTAGAATGAGTCTCTAGGCTCAATTATTTTATATTGTAAAATTTGGGCCAATGATTTTTATAAAAAATAGAAAAATGTGAATTTTTGTTTGGAAACATCATGGAAAATTCGTTAATTGCAAATTTCTAAAATATTTGGAATCTAATTTACAAAGAAACCAGTTGTTTGAACTTACTCCTACTATCATATTTTAAAGTACTTCAAAAATCTAGTTGATTTTGAAAATTACTCATAAGCAAAGTCATATTCTATCCAAAATCTACCATTTAGATAAAAAAAAGACCCTGAAAACTATGTATAAAAAAAGTCACCGTCACTTTTTAGAAGTTTTTTTGGTCTAATTTCTCTAAAATCTGGCAGGAATTTATTGAAATCATAAGTTTGATGGGTAACCCTGCACAATCCAAGTGCCCTAGGGGTTTTTCAAGGTTCTGAATCCATATATAGAGTCAAAAAAACAAGCTTAAATAATACAAATCATAATTTCACCTCAGATTTTTATGCCATATTCCAACACATGAACATCTAAAAAAATCACACTATAAACAACTCCAAAAAGTGATACAATTAGATTGACAACATTTTTAGAAATTTTGTAATCAAAAGTTGAATTTGTTACCAGCTATAACTTCTTTTGTAACGCTAACAAAGTGTGAATGGACTGACATATTTTTATTATTTTCTTGCTTGGGAAACCGACCTGATTCACAAGATGAACTCAGTACCGTGTTTGGCCACTGATCCCATCACTCTCTTCTCTTTTTTCTGATTTGTAAGGTGGAGAAAAAGCGAGAACCAAATGAAAACTGCTATGTACTTGGATCATCTCCATTCTCTAATGCCCGCACTTTTTCCGCTGTCTTGTCGAATACCTCCTCTTCAGCGAATTAAAGTGTCTGTGTCAGTGAGAACAGGGATGAGACTACTGTGAAGGATGGAGGAATCTTACTGCCTGACTTTGAAATCTTAGAGGAAGTCAAAAAATCATTATTGTGGTGGACTCTGGCAGATGCTCTATCAAGACAAATATACCGCAAAAAGGGTATTAAGATAAAAACGTCGTTTGAAAGTGTGGGCCTCTGCATTCAATTAGTACAGACAGACAAGATGTAAAGCCAGACATGAAGAAGCTCCTTCAGTGTAAAATCCATATATTTTCAAACGCAAACTAATGGAGTAGAGACTGTCTTTTGTTACACAAAAAGTGCGTAGAGTTTTATATTTTCGCATTTAAGTTTTATTATTTTCCTTACAAAATGATGCATTTTTTCATTTCTCATGATTATATTCATGTTATCTCTTTCTATCATTCTATTCATTTTATCTCTCTTTTATATTAATATATTTGATTTTTTAAAATTAATATGTTTGATTAAAATTTCAGTTAACATAATTTTAAGATTTAATTTAGTTTTTGCTTTATACCTATTATTAATATATATTATTTTTGTTTTTTATTTTTTAAAAATTGGTATGTAGTGAAGGGATCATATTTTTGGAAGAATATTTTTTTTTTTTTTTATCCACGTGAATCAATTTATTTTTTCATTATTTTATTTATTTTAATTTTTTTCAATTAATAAAAACTATTTTTTTTTAAAATTTCATTTTTTTTTTTTTTCATTTAATAAAAATAATCATTTTTTCATAAAAATTAATAAATAGAAATAAATATTCACTATTTTTTTAATGACAACTTATATATATTATATATATATTCCAATTTCAATCGGTGTAATAAAAGGTAAATTTTTTGTTATTATTATTATAATAAATTTAATTATATTTCTTTTTATTTTATTATAATTGAAAAATATAAAGATAAATTTACTTTAATATGTTTTTTTTATTTCCTTGAGAGGGGTACAACTTAGTAGAAGGGAGATATGTAGGTGTAGTATAATGTAATGTATGTTAATATTTTTTAAATGTTAGAAAAAAAATCATCTTCATATATTTTAATTAATATTCAAATTAAAACAATATAAATGCTATGTAATGTAAAATGTAATAATGTAAAATGTAAAATACAAAATGTAAAATGTAAGACAGAGTGATTTATAAATTGGTAAAGTTAATTTATATTAATAGGTTTTTTTGTTATATATTATTATTGGTAATACTCAATAATATTGATTATTATTATTTCAATATATTATAATAATAATCATCTCCACTATAAGTATTATTATATTAGAACTTACATATATTATTAATTACAAGGAGTGACAATTATAAATCATATGGATGGAGAAGAGAGAGAGAGGGGGAAGGAGGGAGGAGGGAGGAGGGAGGACGACGACGAGGCGGGGGGTGTTGGAGGGAGAGATAGTGAAAGAGCTGGATGGCATAAAAAGATGAGTGATGGGGGGGAGAGAGTGTGTGAGGTCGAAGAGAGGGAGAGAGAAAGATAGAGAGGAGGGAAGAGAGAGAACACGAGAGGGAGGGGGAGAGAGAGGGAGAAATGGAGAAGGAGAGAGAGGGAGGGACAAACAAAGACATGGAGAGATAGAGGTGGAGAGAGAGGGAGTGACAAGGTAGAAATGGAGAGAGAGAGAGAGAAGAGGAAAGGGAGAGGGACACGCATAAATGGTAGGTGGGGGAGAGGGGGGCTGAGAGGGGGAGGAAGATAGTGACATAGTTGGAGGGTAGAGAGGGAGAGAAAGAGTGTTGGTGGGGGAGAAAGAGGGAGGGAGGGAGAGAGGGAGTTGGAGGGGGAGAGAGAGAGAGGGAGGGGAGAATAAACACATATAGAGATAGTGGTGGAGAGAGAGAGGGAGTGAAAAGGGAGAGATGGAGGGAGTGAGGGAGAGTGGAGAACATGAGGGAAGAAAGAGAGAAGGAGGGAGAGAAGGGGAAGAGAGAGAGAAAGGGAGACATGGAGATGGATAGGGAAGAGAATGAGAAAGAGAGAAGGAGAGAGGGAGGGAGATAGTGAAAAAGTTAGAGAGAGAGAAAGAGAGATAATGATGGGGGAAGGGAAGGGAGACAGAGGGAGGTCAGAGAGGAAGGAAGAGAAAGGGAGGGAAGAAGAAAGAAATAAAGAGAGAAAGGTGGAGAGAGAGAGAGATAGTGACAAGGGAGAGATGGAGAGAGAGTGAGGAAGAGAGGAGAGCAGGAGGCAAGAGAGAGAGTATGTTTATGGTGTGAGATAGAGATACAAAGAAGGACAAACAAAGGGAGATAGAGATATATATGGAGGGGGGAGAGTTAGAAGAAGAGAGAGACATGGAGAGAGAGGGAGTGGGAGATAGATAGATATGGAGAGAGTGTGTCTGTGTATGTTTGTGGGGTGAGATAAAGAGAATAACAAGGAGAGATAGAGGGAGATATAGATATAGATGACAAGGAGAGAGGGAAGAAGGGAGAGACAAAGAGAGGGAGGGAGAGGTGGAGAGAGAAAGAGAGAGAGGGAAAGGGGGAAGAGAGAAGGAGAAAGGGAGGGAAATAGAAATAGAGGTGGAGGGGGTGGTAGATAGAGGGAAGAAGAAAGAGACATACAAAAACAATACAAATATTATATAGTATTATATAGTATTGAATATTATTAACCATAGAGGAAGATGAAGTAAGGCTTTTACAAAATGTAAAAGAAGTTGGATTTAGAAATCCATGAATATTTTGGTTTTTCACTGAAATAGATGCATTGATTTCAATGTAGTTCATTTCTAATCTTATTGGATTACTTACACTAGATGTATTGTTTTCTATGTAGATATTGATTTCCAATACTTTTTGATTGCTTGTACTAGATGCACTGATTTTAGTGTAGTTGTTTATTTCTAATCCTGTTTGATTGCTTACACTAGATGCATTGATGTCATTGTAGATGTTTCTTTTTAATCCTATTTTGTGGCTTGCACTAGACACATTGATTTCAGTGTAAGCACAAAAAAATTATTGATAATGTGCATTGACTTCCATGTTATAGTAATTCAACCATAAATAAAATACTTGAATTTTCCTCTTAAATAAAATGTTCACTTACCTGAAATGTTTTCTCTTTGAAACTGTAAACTATTTGTAATTGACTGCATTCTTATTATTCTCATTTTCCATCATTCAACATTTTTAGTCACTTTGCATTTAAATGAGGTAATATAAAACAATTGAAACTTACTTGGGGTTTAACACTCCATAAGTCACAATGATTAACTTTGGAGAAATCTACTATTAATATTGGAGAGAAAGAAAGGCAAGGTATGACGTTTACTACAATAGCTTGAGTTAAAGATTAGAATGGTCTATGATTTCAACCATCCTTTTTATACGATCGATATGAAAATATGGAAAAAGTAACAAGTGTGACAATACGAATAGTAGAAGAAAATAGTTTGAGATTGATGACAATGAAGACAAAAATGTTTCATAAATAAATGTGACAAAAATGCCTTTTTTCCTTTGCCAATTTCCTTAGCCATAATAAACCAAATGAACACCCACACCAGGATGTCATGTCCAACATTCAGCTTGGAATACATTAACTTTTATTACATGAACTTTTCACCAGGGTTGTTACACAACCTTCCCCCTTGGGGAACATCATCCCCAGTGTTAAACCACACCAAGACCTCAGAAAAACCATTGAAAAAAAAACATACTACCCATGGAGCTTTATCACTTAGCTTGATGCAGTATTTACAATGAATGACCTGCTCAAAAGAAAAACATCATGACAACATGACAAACATACTATTTGTTGGAGCTTTATAACTCATTACGATATTTACAATAACTACATATACACATATGCACATTTGCTAAACCAGAAAATAAAAGGATACGATCAATCAAAAAGGGAATCTAGAGGCTCACACCTCCACCCTCAAAGTAATACTAGGATTCACCTCCTTCCCA
>APFE030364887.1:91773-109558 GCA_000404065.3 Pinus taeda
AAAAAACACCCAGTGCCTTCTCCTCAACCATGTGCACATACACATAGTGTGCATCACACACATACAACCACACACAACATACAACATCATGCAATACATACACTTACACCTGACATATAACTCATACACCTACACTCAGTATACAACACAACACATACATATGCCTATATTCGATGTACTCCACCACACCATACATACACCTACATCCGATGTACAACACAAGACATATATGTACACCTACACCCGATGTACAACACCACATACGTACACTTGCACCCAATGTACAACATAATACATCCATCTATACCTGACGTACAATGCCACACAATACATGTACCTACACCTGGCATACAACACAACACAATAAATATATACCCGATGTACAACACAACACAATGCATACACATACACAAAGTACAACATAATGAATACACATGTCACGATACCATGACTACACAATGCACATACATAATACCGCACACCCGCAACACAACATGTATAACACGCACACAATACCAAATGTACACCAGTACCATATGTACAACATGTACATAGTACCACCTGTACAAAGCACCACCCGCACAATGTGTGCACAACATCCCTTGTACATAGCACCACCTGCACAACATGTACACAACACCATATGTACATCGTACCACTTTTACAACATGTACAAAATACAACACATACACAGTACCACATGCATGACATGTGCATGACACCACATGTACACAACATCACATGCACGACATGTACACAACACCACATGCACATAGCACCACATGTACAACATGTACATGGCACCACCTGCTCACAATACCACTTGTACAATCATGCACACAACACCATATGTACATAGCATTGCATACAACATGTACATAGCACTGCATATCAAACATGCGCACAACACCATATGCACACAACATCGCATGTACATCATGTGCACAATACAATATGTACACAACACCGCATACCCAACATGTACATAACACCATCTATACCAAACATTGTATATCCAACATTCACACAACACTATATGTACCATCTTGTACATAATCATTGCATAAATAATATGTACACACACTATATATACACAACACCACATGTGCACAAGCATCACAAATGTAACATGTACGACATATACAACATATGCACAACAGTAGCACAACACATCCAAAACCACACTGTCTCTACCAAGCAACCTTTCTTCTAGTGTCTTATCCATGCTTATCCTAACATGCCGCAGATTATGATGTTTTCATTCCATTGATGTATCTCTTAGCATTAGCATGTCCATAACATAAACATAGACATAGTATAATCACATAATATCAATTCATATCCACATGATACTGACCTCAAAGATATGTTAGGTTACTCTTCCCACTTGATTCCACATAAACCATGAACATCTTCATGTCATTCACATGCATAAGCAATCATTCCTCCATAACAATGGTCCCTGGTAACCCCATCAAACAATGATATGCATACATACATATAAACATCGACATAAAACAATATTGATCATGTTAGACAATGAAATATACACACACACACACACACATATATAAACATTAGCATAAACAATCATGATCCTATTAGACAACGACATACATACATACATACATACATGTATACATATATAGACATAAGCACAATCATGATCACAACATAATTACCAGATATCATAAGGTCTAGGTTAAGAGGACTCCCTTTATCTGTGCACGCCATGCACAACATAGAGAACAATTGTTCCCAGCATAGCCAAGGCATCCTCAAATCCATTTATTTCATCTTTCCTGGTGCCTTTCTCGTGATTGTCCTACCATCGTCCATTTACACTAATGGACCCAACCAATCCAACTAGTTGTCATACTCTTTCCTTCTACTACCCTTACACCTACATCGAGCTTCATCCAGGTCTTACCTTACTTGTCAAGTACCACACAACTCTCCCCGAGCTCCATTAACTTTCCTCTTTCCCAACCAATTCCCAAGACTCAAAACTTAAAAGGCAAGCACAAGAAACAAACAAGAAGAAAACCTTGAAAACCAATAACAATATGACACCACAAACAAAGTAGCATGATCATGCACTAGACATAAAAAAACTTCAAATCAAGCGCAAGAAAATCACAAAATACCAAAAGAAAAAGACTAACCACAGACACCATGACTCAATCCCCAGGGTTCCCATTGCTTCGAAGGGAAAGCTCAACCTGAGCCTTCTTTGAGATTTCATGGAAATCTCTTTTTCCATGAAATCCCTTGCATCATACTTCCATAAACACATAATTATTAGTGCTTAAATAAACATAACAATACACCAATTACCTTGTCTTGTTGTGCCAAACATGTTTCCTTGCAACTGAACACATCCACGCCATCTCTTAAGGAACTCCAATTAACTCAACTATAACTAGCAACTAGTTGATGTACCTACTAAATACATTTTCATAACTATAACACATATCGGCATAATGTCAGACAAAATCAAGGTTAAGAAGGCTTGTTGTATGCAAAGCACTCATTCGTTTGGAATTAGGGTTTCCAAATATAGCCAAAGGAATTCTTTCCCAATCACTTTCTTTTACCTTTTTACTTTGTTGCAATAGAGTCTTACTATGCATTGTCACATCACCCATCTATTAGTTATATAAACACATCAATTGTTACCTTGTCACGCTAATACCAAGCATGCTTCCTACAATTGTTTACACATGTCAACCACATGTTCCAAATATCAAGACAATCATATCTATCACTTTGAAATCAACCTTTACCATGATTAACAATCATGTTGTAATCCATAGTCAACTCATAGTCATTAGACATAATGCTACAATTGCACCTACTACACTCAAGTACATATCAACTGTCTCAACACATATGTGTTAGCGCAATCATCTTAAAACAAGATCATTCCTTCATGCAATCCTATAGACTCATACTCATATCATGTAGTAAATCAAACATTCAACAAAATATAAATGTACCATGTCAGATAAATCAACTAGACGACATAATAGACACCAATCACTCAAACACCAAATAGAAGAAATAATCAACAATGAAGCGCCAAGTATAATGCATATGCAAACTCATACCTTAATGTATCTCTGGGGAGGCTATCTTGTCTACACAATCAATCTAGTTAGCACGATATAACTTTACAATACATCAACTCAAGCACAAATAATATCATATTATCCATAACACTAACTAACATGTTCACATCATAAGCTCATAAACATTAGTTGTTCATGCATACCAATCAAATATGCAAAGGCAGTCTAGATTAGTATGACATAATATCACAACATATTAACTCATACCTGAATGTCATAACCCTAACCATCTGCATAGGCCAATCCAAATTAGTATGATACATGTAACATCAAGATATCAATTATATAACTCTAATCATCAAGTTAAATAACATATAATAACAATAAGTTATATAGCATGCTCATCAATGACATATGCCCTAATCATCAAGCTAATTATCATGTAGCAACAACAAGTTAACCTATAACATAGTCATCAACAACACGTAACATAATCATCAAGTTATCTAACATAAAACAATAATAGCAGTTCATATAACCATAGGTTACTATCATTCATGACTATCCAACACATGTGCATATGACTACAGTAATCAACTAGCATCTATCATGTATGTAACCACAACATCAATAGAATGAAAGGCATACACATAACCATAATGCATATAACAATCATTAATCTACATACCTACATTCCCAACATAGAAACTTATATGACGACATGCTCTTGCCTCAAGGTCCAATGTTGCAACTTCACTTTAATGATCTGCATCTCCTGCTCTATCTCAACCAACACATTAACATCATAACATACCAATAGCATCATGATGACCTGATTGCATACGATGACCTCATTCACAATAACCTTCACCATGACAATGCATGCATAACAACACATAGACACTAACATGCATAACAAATGCATATAAAACAATACACTAATGATGACACATTCCATAACGACACCAACAACCTTCACATGGCAACATCACTACAACCATGATCAACACCATGAAAATGCAACAAACACATGGACTACAAGCATAAGGAGCACATATGCAACTGACATGAATGCATTACAAACACATTCACCCCAAGGAGTGCACAACCACGCTCTAATACCACTCTGTAACCACCCTTCTCCCACATCTACCCAAGTAACCAGCCAACCAAGATAAACATGCAATGAGAGGCTACTATGATATGATTCAACCTCCTTGGCGACCTTAAGGAAATGGAATCAATGGAAACACATCAACTATACTTCCACATCAACAACAACACCCCTAGGAGACATCCCAACCACTTAGGCATCCTTTCCTTGGGTCTCATTGACCTTTTAGACCTTTGGACGCTCTCATGCTATGGGCATGCCAATGTCGAGGGACTTCTCTATGCTCTCATAGGCTTGCATGTCTTCGTCCAAGGAATTTTCCCATCAAACCTGTGCTAGTGTCCGTGAAATTTAAGGCCCTTTTGAAGCCCATAATTCCAACCATTTCCCATAACTTGTTGTAACTTCCATAATCCATCAAACACATGATGACAAGACTAATAAACCAAAAGTCAACTCCAAGACTAGGTTTGACCATCCCCAACTAGGACTGACATTCTATCAAACACTTGGCATCAATGCAATCTACAGGTCTAGGATACAAGACAAAGCATGAATGACTGAAAACTCTTATGAAACGTGACAAAAAGGATCATGACCTCCTCCCTTGAACTGTTATGACATCAATTAGGTCTTGCGTCCATCATTTAACCATTACAAGTAAATACATGAAGTAACCATGACATGAACCAGTCAATTAACCATGCTTATAACCAACATAAAATGATGAAAATAATAGAGATGTAACAACCATTAAATCCACATATAAATAAGTAAAAAAGAAAGAGAACTCATCTTTCATTATTCATAGGAAAATCTAACCAGGTTTGGGACTTCCACGTACTACCTGACAATAGACATGGTTGAACCAAATATTTCTTTCATCCAATCACCCTTGTGCCATATTCCAAGCATGAATGTGGGATCTCATGGATAAACCAGTCCAAACACAACTAAGGGAATCTAGAGGTTGAACCACCTCCACCCTCACCAAACTGTGATCACACAAAAACTGGTGCTCTGATCGCAAAACTGAACTAAACTGCGAATGCCTTCCAGAATCCATCACTATCCTTGAGGAATTTTATGTCTCCTTGTCTCTCAGGATTTACCGCAATCCAATCTCGAATCACTAGGCCCTAAACGGAGACCAGTCTCTCAGGCTTTACCGCAATCCAAACTCGGGTCACTAGGCCCTAAATTGAGACTCCTCCCTAAGGCTTTACCGTGTATCCCACCAAAACCGGTCAAGAGATTCCTAGACCTTTGGGAATAAACCTTGAGACCACCTCCACCCCGGATTCTGAAATCCATCCAGTAAATCCAAAGCTCAAAATTGAGATAAAAATCCCAACACACCATGGCATCTGAAAAAAGGCAATGCTAGGCTAAAAACCACTGTCACTCGGAAAAACCATGCCACCGACAGTAAAGGAACCATACACCAACATGCAAAGCCATGAATGTCAAAACCATCTAGGAAATCACACATGGAATATGTTACCTGTAAGTATTCCTGTTGAATTTCCTTGATCCTACTTTTCCTTGGTTGATCCTTGCTTTTCCCTTCCTTGCTCCAAAACCTGAGCAAAATCTTGAGCCAAGAGCTTCCCAACTGATCCTCAAAATCCTTTTATCAATGAGGCCTCTATTTTCTTCATTTTCCATTATTTTCCTTTAATTTCCTCCTGACATGCAACATGTGACCTTTCACCTTAGTTTTCTCCTAATTTCCTTTATTTTCGTAAATAAATGTGCCATAAATGTCTTTTTTTCCTTTTTAATTCCTTTGCCTTTGACAATTTCCTTAGCCATAATAAACTGAATGAACACCAGCATTAGGATGTCCTACCCAACATTCAACTTGGAATATGTGTCCCTTACCCATGGTCTTATTTTTCCTTTATTAACTTTTATTACATGAACTTTTCACCAAGGTTGTTACCTTTCCAACCCTAAATGAGATGCAAACATCAAGATTAATAATGGAATTAATGGCCTTACAAACTTAATTCATAATTTTAGGACTGTAAAGCCATCACACCTTTCCCATTTTCATGGAGGCTTCACCTTGTTAACCAATATATTATCACAATTATTCATAAAGAGGGTTTTAAAATTGTGAAAATTAAAGTCAATATATTATAGGTATTTGGTGGGTTGGGGATGAAATTGTTTATAAGCATTGATGTGCAACATTGAAATTTCATTAAGACAAACCCAGACCAACCCCAAGTACTTATATAGATTTCCAACCCTAATAAGATGCAAACATCAAGATTAATAACCGAATGGCCTTACAAACATAATTCATAATTTTAAGACCATAACACCATCACACCTTGCCCACATTCATGGAAGCCTCACCTTATTGACCAATATCTTATCATATTTATTCATAAATAAGGTTTTAAAATTTTAAAAATTAAAATCAATATATTATAGGTATTTAGTGGGTTAGGAGGGTTTGGTGTTATGGGAGGGGAATGCAAAGTATTTTTTATCACACACCTATACTTGGGGGGCCGGGTGGGGAGGTAAATAAGTATAACACAATTTCAAACATTCATGAACCATATGAAAAAATCACATATGAGATCTATCAGCTGTAAAATGTGGAACACAATATTCACGTGGAAACCCTTTTAGGAGAAAACCATTAAACTTCTTTTTATAATTATTTGTATGCACCATCCTACTGGAGACACCAATCCCCATTGTTGCAAATATTTGTAGGCACCAACCTACTAGAGACACCAAACCCCACCACTGCAAATATTCATAGGCATCAACCTACTAGAGATATGAATCTCTTTGATGCAAATATTGATAGGCACCAACCTACTTCAGTGATTCTATTTGCTACTTCTACCTTCACTAGGTTTGCTCGCTTCTTTTCCTTTCACTAGGTCTACTTCTCCCAAAACTTGTTATTTTTTTCCTATTCCCAAGAACAAAATTGTACAACATGCCACATATCCAAATTTTCAAATATGATTATGAATATTTCTACCTATCTACTCAGATCTATGAAAAACTTATAAACTAAAATTCCCCAAAAATAACTGACAATGAGAATTTCAAGATGACCCATTTGAAATTGATTTCAAGATCATTCAGAAGCCCTAACTTCCACAATTAATTTCTCTAGAAGTATAGTGACTCAAAATCTAAATTTTTTACTTGAAGTATTTGTATATGTCTCCACATATCTGAAAATTTCATGGTCAAAGACAACCCATAAAATAGATGGGATTGTTCTATTTCCTTGACCTCTCTCTCTCCTCTCTCTCAGATAGTTTCTCTCTTGAAACGTTTCTTCTTATACTTCTTTAACCTTTGCCCACATTACTATTCCATTCCAGCAAAATTTGACGTACCTTGCACAAAAAATCACCTTGGCACATCTCTTCCTCTTAAGATGTTGTTGTAGCAACTGCAACACCCTCCAAAATTTTGGCTTGCACTCATATTTTGAAGCCTTCATTGGTTTTTCCTTTAATGGTTGCAAACGCTCGAGCTCATTCCTTGAGCTCCTTCAAACTTTTAACCCTTTTGCTTGCTTAACGAACTATTGTCTTTTGGCATGTTGATTGCTTTGTCATGCTTGCGATCTTGTTTTTGTGATTTCAAAGGTTTGTCATTGTGTGTTTGGGTTGTATTATCTATGTGAACACCCATCACACTCACACATAAAGTTGTAAGCACTATAATGCAAGTGTCGTCATGGTCGTCCAAAGGTCTATCCCAAGTGTTGCACTTGTTGCTTTCTGCACTAGACAGTCCCACAGAGGGTCATGCTTTGTTATTTTGTCCTGGTCTTCAGTGTTGTCATATTATCGAAGTATGCTAAGTGTGTGATCACAATGTCGAGTCCTCACAAGTTCAATTGCCTCTCACACTTAGCCATTTTCCTGAAAATCTCTCAACGGAACAACCCCACTTCACTGGACCCCGACTGAGCTGCACTATGCAGTCTCAGCCCTCAGTGGTGCTGCCCTGTTGTCTAGAACTACACATTTCTTGAGGTTGTCCTCCAATTTTTTTGCATTGTGCAATCCTAGAGGTGAGCAACCTGTCTTCCTTCCCAAAACTACGCAGAAACTGCCTAAAAACCTGACCTGAACTGTGCACTTCACAAGATCAGTTATCAAGCCTCATTCTTGCTTGTTGGAACCCCGCATTGTGCAAAAACCTGAGCCTACAATGCTCCCAAAAAATTCACAGAGGTGTTCTCCTAGTGACCTCCCTCAGCCGGGGCTCACTTCTCTCAAAAATTGCGTAGAACCATCCTTTGGTCCCTCTATTGTCTTGCCTTGCCTTCCCTCTAGAAACTGCATAGAGGTGTCCCTCAGGTTCCCACCTTGCAGCTGCCACTGGTGTCCTCAATTGCGCAATCCTTCCTCCTAGTGGCCTCTGTGTAGTTTTCCTCAATAGTGAAGATTGTGCCCCATAGTTCCTTGTCCAAGCCTGAGCTGCGCTTTGTGCAGTCTCAATGACCAATCCCTCCTCCATATCACCTGGAACTATGCAATGCATAGTTACTAGGCCCTATTCCCAGCTTGCCATCTGTCCCAGGCCTGAAACACAGAAAGCAATGCATCATGCTAGACTAGGAGGTTTTGGATTTGATGTCATCCTGTCATGAGTGAATTGTAGGAACAGGTACACTCATAGATCATGGCGAGACGATGAACGGGATGAAGAAGGAGCACACATGCTAGAATACTTACTTGCACCTGGATAGACAAAATAAGCACATCAAACAGCAAGTGAAAGGAACACATGCATGGAACCATCTTACAAGGCCAAGACCATTGAAGGCCCTACAACTTCAAGCCATGTGGAGGAGAAGAAAAACCACACTCAAGAGTACATCCATCACTTTACAGTGCAACAACTTGACATGGCCACCATAACCAGCCAATACATGTCAACAGTGTCATGTCAAGTTGTGTCATGAGTTGTCGAGGCCACATCACCACTATGGGCCATATCTATTGTAATTGAATGTAATGTAAAGAGAAAGTCCAATGGATGCACACAAAAAGTTGAAGAGTCATGTCAGTTGAAAATTCATAGGAAGTTGAATGGTCATGAGGGTAGTCCAAGAGTCACAAGGTTCAAGCGTCACCCTTGGATATATACCCCTCCCATGGTATGAGCAAGGAATTTTTGCCTTGGCTCTTGCCACATAGCCGTGAGAGTTTTAGTCTATTCTTTGAGGAACTAAGAGTGGCTCCAATGTCCCACTACTGGGACTAGTGATGTATGGTGTACATATGTGTCTTGGGACTTTTGCTTAATTCATAAGTTTTTTAAGGCCAACACGTTTTCACACATGCTTTGTAGATGTTTGTAAGAGTACTCTTTAAACATTTGTAATGCATGTTTGCTTAACCTGTACTAATATAGTTGAGCTACTTTGGTTGTTTTAGTACTTATAGTGTTGAAGATGTGTTGTATTGCTTGTCACTATTATCGACTACTCTACAAGACATTAGAAATACTTGTATTGTTTGCTGGTTATAATAGTCGTCACATCCGTGTGGAGTACTCTGTTGGATGGTGTATATGTTTTCCCTTGCACTTCAGAGTTAATGACTGCTGCATTCATTGTGGACTACTCCGCTGGATCTTGGACAAACCCTTTCTGGTTCGCTTGTGTCTCTTCCTATGTGGTACTACTACCTCTCATTTAGAGGCTCACCTTACTGTCCCCCTTTAGAGTAAGAGAACCTGGACACAAGTTACATTACACATTCACTAGGCATACTCACCTCGCTTTTTAAATATACAATCATAACACTCTCATATGCTTAACAGCAAGAGCTAAGGCAAATATCTAAGTAAATGGAAACCGAGCCATTGTATCAGATGGGACTCCTACACCAAATGGTGTGAGGCCTAGTTGGGAATTCATAACAGGGATATCCCCTGAATGTTGGCGGGTCCAACATCATCAACTTTTCTGGTGCTAGGAGGGCTGCCAACAGTTTATGGATGATTGTCCCACCGACCCCACTCATCCATCATCTGTTCAAGGCAGTAACACTCACTCCCTCTCCCCTACATGCAATTCACTAATAGTCATTGCATGTGTAACCCACTTTTCTATATAATGCATATACATAATATTTCAATTTTAATAAAATTTTTGAAGGAACATTTTATTAAAAAATGGAATTAGCAAGAGAAGAGTACTACATAAAAATATTCATTAATTATTTAATATTTCATTGGATATAGCACACAACCACCACCTAAAACTCTTATATGGGGTTATTGTCAACAAATGGGAAAGAGTATACAAAGCTATATAATATAGCAAAAATATTAGGGACAGTTGTTTGAGGTCTAATGAGATAAGGAAGCTAGTGGTAATCTTCATTTTTCTTTAGCATTATTATGCTAAATGTTAGGGAAGGCATCGATAGGATTTGATCTCCTTGTTGATATGATTAAATATAAACACGTAGATAATTTCAAACTTAAAATCCAATTAGTTTTCGACTACACATTATCTTAAATTATTTCAATTTGAAATGGATTTTATGACTTATTACATGTATAATAACACACAAAAAATAACATTGTGAATATATAAGAAAATGAACTATGTTTAGAAGGAAGTGTGGAAGTTGGATCTAAGAAACAATTTCGTTTAAGTTCATCCCAAACACTAGCTTCATGGAAGGTATTCTAAAGTCCATGCCATGCATTCATTAAAGGATCTCCATTGAAACTCGCTAAGCCATGTATTCATGTTAATTTTATTTCTTGATAAGTTATAAACCATTATCCTTCCAATTCACTTTTGTTGTGCCACATTATGAGTTGTTAATGATTTTTTTTTTTAAGTGATGTTAGTGATGTTAGGAGTAAGTTCCATGGCAATAATCAATATTCTTATTGTGACTTCTTAGTTAAAAGGTTATTTTGTGGCACAATAAGAAAATTTGTTTTCATAAGAAAATCTAGTGGAGACACCTAATGAATGCTTCCCCACATTCATAGATGAAATACCTACTCAACTCTTTAGTGTAGACTAGTATGCCTCACCCAAGGGGATTCAAACTAGGCACTTGCTGATATGAAAGTAGCAAAATTCCCAATAATATCAACAACGATAAGTTTAACTAATCCCTTAGGCTAGTATCATAGTGTTTCTATCTAATGAATATCCAAAATAACATAGTAATTCTTACTTGTATTAACCATAATAATGATTGAAAATAAATAAATAATTGTAATTGATTGTCATTTTATCTTATGTTTTATTTCAAATGTGTGATTTGTACAAATATAATTAAATGTGTGGATTACCCACTATATTAATTGAAATGGCCTGTTAAATTCAATGTGCACTTTGTAAATCAACTATTTATTATTATTTTTCTAAAACCAATTTATGATCATATATAAGGGGTGCACTTTATTGTTATAAGCCACATAATTATGTTTTTCTATAACAAGTTATCTATTATTAAATGCTTCCTTCAATTGTTAGTAATATTATTGAATATATAATCATACATTTTATAAGAGAAAAGTGGTTTGAATAAGAAAACTTCCACAAGCTTGAGTATGTCTAGTTCAATATGAAAATTTCTCATAAAATAACAATGATAAAAACCAAAATATTATCAAAAAATAAGAGTTCCCTTAATTACATTATACATATGAAAGAGATCATAAACCTCTAAGATAATAAGATTTTCCCCGTAGCATGTTGATAATATATATGGGGATCCCTTGATGCCACAAGAAGTAGAAGCCCCTAATTTGTTAAGCCTAACCCTACAAGACATTGATGATAGGGTGTTATTGGTCAAGGAACAAAGGCTTCCTTGATTTGGCATTAGAGCTACCACTATCACTATCTCTTAGACCCCAATATTATACATGTATATTGTTTATTAGTAATGAACTTCATGAAATGTCCATGAGAAAAATTACGTAAGGAAAGCCACAAACTAGTGTAGCCATTATATAGAGCCTGATCACCGAAATTGCCTTACCCTAAATACCATTGCAACCCAGTAGATGTAGCTACCACTAACCAAAAACATTAGGGAATAACCCATTTCTTGAAATATTGGAGAGGGAAGCATACTTTCATTAATGAAAGGTCTTGAAATGGGTGTTATATCCCAAGCCACATGCAAAACATGACGATGAAACCACTACTAAAGTAACCCCACAAATATACTAACAACCACAATCTAGTTTCCATAGCAACACCACAAAAGTGACCCACAATAGCATTCATCTAAGAAATTCTTCGAAGGCATGTCAACTCAACTCTCCACCCAAGCACAAGTATCACCTTGCTTTATCTTATCAATGAAAACTTTATTTTTCATTGTGTTGAGAAACCCTAGCAAGTGAGGGAGGGGTTGCACAAGTGGAATGGAGGTTACAAATACCTTTACTCATTCTCAGCTCTCATCTATTTGATCCCCTACTTATGTATATGTCCCTTGGTCACCTTGCTTATAACAAGTCAAATAAATTGAATTTCCATATAAGGCCTTTTACAAGGAAGTGGTACTTAAATACCAAAATAAATTGGTACAACTTGTACTTCTCATTGAAGGTCAACATGTGAAAGGGACAAAAGATGTAACTACCTTTTTAACATTATAAGTTGAATGAACAAATGAATATTTTCTAATTCATGATGTTTATAAAATGGATACTGTCAAAATCATGGTATTTAATAAGATACTATGTATAAAGATAACTTAATAAATATTGATTTCTTAGTGGGCAATTTAATAGTTTAAATGTAATATCGTTAATGTTATTTTAATTTGCTCAATTAAAACATGCACAAGTGAAGCCTAAGCCTCTTTATAAATAAGCATTAGAGGCAATTATGATGTTGACACTAGCTTGAGGTGTGGTACCCTTGGGAAGTGTCAATTAATTGTTGGAAATAGTAATGTCATAAAATTCGTTGGAATGAGGAGAGTTTTTTATAATGAAAATAGAAACCTTCTTGTAATAAAACGAAATGTGTAACTTGTTAGTGCAATGTACTGCATAGACTTCACTTGTTAGTTTAAGTTAGATAGTGTAGAAAACAAGGTGGATGCATTATATTCATTGTGAGATGCAGTGAGATAGATAGAGATAGATACCCCTTTTTCAATTCTTGTATTCTTTGTACTTGTTGTGGGGAGAATTGTATTAATGAAGTGTCTCATATTTTTTCTTTGTGTTTTATGAATGCATATTTCATTTTATTGGTTAGCCCATACATACAAGTTTACTAATATACTAATACAATCCACAACCAATTACTAAAAATGTTTAACAAAAATCATATTTACACATATTTTTGACATGTGCTCTACGATCAATCATTAAAAATGTTTAACACAAATAACGATTACAATTTTTTTAAACCACAATTCAAAACTATCCAAAAAAATCACAAATTAAGTTTGGAGATCACCTCTTTATTAGATGCGATCAAATGATTATACGTGATTGGAAAATATAAGCTTATCATTTAGATGAAGAATTAGTACATTTCCCCAATCGAGGTGAAAATCCATCTGGCAAAGGAGGTCAGGAGGGGTTCCCACCACCCTATTGCCTCCTAATGCATTTAATAGGGGTGTGGAATGGCCAACCCCTCCCATGCATAAATCACGCAAGGTCTTATTACCTTTGAAATTATGGTGAACCTATTTCAAATCCCTCGACTTACTACTCCACTACAAGAAGGTTGACTTTTATGCCATGTTCGTGTTACGCCCCCACTATTGGTGGGATTTCATTTATATCTATGTTATATAGTGATGTCTTGATGCAGAGCCTATTAACTAATCAAATGGAGTGAGCTTTGGCTTCTTTTAGATCTAGGGTCACATGCCAAAGAGGTTGTCACTGCTACTACTCATAGAGGCCACCCTTTCCTCTTACTTATGGTGGCGATGCATATTGGATATCATATTGAGGGTGTAGCTGATGGTGTTCCTCTTGAGCCTGAAGTAGATGTAGCTCAATACGTTGGGACATCAAGAGGCAAGATTCATCGCATAGTGGAGGTTTCTAGCACTTTTATTTAGTATGAAAGGACGAGTTTTTGGTTGGTCTTAGCACTCATGGGCTGCATTTTTTGGGTGTCATTAGTGTTGGTGGCATTTGCAATTTTGGCCTTATGTTGGTTTACTTTGATCTGTGTCCTCAATTCCACAACATTAGATGCACATCCACAGAGGGGTTAGTGGCCATGGCTAGCAAGGTTGATCGCATGCCCACACCCAGACCCAAGAAGTCGCCAACATCTATTATTCAACGACTTCTCCTAGGATTTAGGAGGAGATACATAAAATTGAGAATTATGTTACCCATGACCTCCAGGGATACTTAGATTCAAAATTAATGGAGGAGGTTTCTCATTGGCTTCTTGACCATGGTCATACCAAGGGAAGAACGAACTAATACATGCATTCCATAACATTACATTGAAAGCAAAGACCTTGTTAGGCCAAGTGTTAAAGGAGAAATAGGAGGTGAGGAATGACATAATCTCCTTTTTGAATGATATCCAAAGGGCCTAGTCAAACAAAAGCCTTGTATTGAGAGAATGGTTGCTCGCTTGGCACATATAGAGAGACACATCTAATGTGAATTCAAGCCCTCTACGCTTGTTGGTACATGTGCAAAGGACCCTACTCCAATGACATCTTTAGATTCCTGAATATGGTGTTATGTTGCTCTTCTATTATGTTGTGCAGCCCCATTGTCATATGGAACAACCATGCTCAATTATTGTTTCTTATGTTTTTTTTTTTTTTTTTAATGTCTCTTTATAACAGCCATCAATCTAGTTTCCCTTTATTGGGTTTACGTTGAGTTATATTTTTATTTTGTCTATCATGGTGTTAACTTGATTTCTGAAGTTATACAAATTTAGAGCTACAAAAATAGAATCGACACGTTCGATATATATATATATAATATATTATTTATATATATTATAAATATATATTATATATATATATTAGTATATATATATATATATATATATATTTTTTGTTTATTTTTAATATTATTTGAAAATAATTTTCCTTATAATATTATAAGGCAATTTATTTAGAAAAAAATTACTTGAGATAGATATATTCACAAATGATGATACATTAAAAAATGACGAAGATGATAATAATAATCTAATTTTGAGGTGATACTCAAATTAGACTCTAAAGTAGTGTATGGCATCCCTTTGTTTGTAGGAGAATACAAGTGATAGTCAAGTTAGAACTCAAAGTTGTGTATGATATCCATTTGTTGTTAGGAGAAGAGACCCCTTTCGGCACATCTATCCAAAGTTTAGAGAGATGCACATAGTCAATCGTCTCTCGATTTGAAACTCTAACCTTGTAAGAGAAAACATATGTTTTTAACCATTAAACGCACTACAACTGTCAAAAAATGAAAAAAAAAATGATGATATACAAAGGAAGGGAAGATCGAAATAAAAGAAGGAAACATCTTGTTTTATAATAGTTTTTCTCTTCTTCTTTTTTATAATAGTAACGTGATAATCATTTGGTATTTAATATTTAGTTAATTTTTTTTTTAATCTTTCATTTTTTTTGCATGGAAAGAAATTGGCCTCCCTCTTAGCTTGAGGACTAGAGTGAGGTTCTCACATGTACACTCAATATTTCACAAGGCTTGAAGCCAATACAACAATATTCACTAGGCACATATATTACAACAATATTTATCAAGGCAATATAGCTCCTAATGTCACTAGGGGGGATTTGAGGTTGGGTGGGAAAGATAACAGTCATTCTACCCAGCTACTTGAAATAATCTCAATTGACATCAAATCTTTCAATGTTACTTTCCATTCTTTTATTATTTACTTTTTAATTTATTTTTTTGAGATAGATTTATAAAATATACCATTTTAAAGAAATAAAGAATTTTTACCTATTGATCTTCCCTTTCATATTCATATTCAAGTTCATTTAAAAAAAATTATATATATATGAGTGTGTGTGTGTGTGATTGGGGTTGGGTTGTGGGATG
This sequence comes from Pinus taeda, assembly GCA_000404065.3. Classification (NCBI taxonomy): domain Eukaryota; kingdom Viridiplantae; phylum Streptophyta; class Pinopsida; order Pinales; family Pinaceae; genus Pinus; species Pinus taeda. The sequence goes on from APFE030364887.1 coordinate 108,016, forward strand.
CTCAAGCGAGGGAAAGAGTCAAAGCTTGTACTTTGTTGTACATGTCATCATGTCATCTTGCAATTATGAATGATAAAGGGAAGAGTACTGAATCATGATTTATTTAATATTTTATTTATTTATTTTCATTATACATGCAATTTAATGAATAATTTGAAATATTGTTATTTTTTAATATATATATATATTATATATATATATATATATATATATATATATATATATAGATATAATATATATATAATTGGGTGGGTTTGGGATGCTCCAGCGAGGGAAAGAGTCAGAACTTGTACCTTGTTGTACATGTCATCTTGCAATTATGAACAATGAAGGGCGAAGTATTGAATCATTATTTATTTAATATTTTATTTATTTGTTCTCATTATGTATGCAATTTAAAGAATAACTTGGAATATTGTTTTTTTAATTAAATTATTTTTCTATTTAAAAAAAATATAGTTGAAGTAATTTTGCATAATATTAAATTTAAAATGTATATTTTTTTCCCTTATAAATAAGCTTTTTCTATTAAATTCATATCAGATTACATAATATCGAAATATATTTTTCATGGTTTGTTAGAGTGTAAACCACACCAATGACAAAAGTTAATATCTTTTATCCTAAATATTGATATATACAAAAATATCTATTGATCAAGACGATATTATGCAATTATGCCACATTACCGATAAATTACAAGTGAAGTAGATGCAATACATTATGCCACAGAACCAATAAATCCCAAGTAAAATAGAGAAATCATATGTTAACTGAAATTATCAAGAGGTCACAGAAATATCAATAATAGTGTTTGTAGTGACTAGATTGACCAGAGTGTACGATTTGGTTTGTTGTAGAGCTGCTCAACAATTTTAGACAAATCTTCATGTTCTTCCACCTCCAATAACTTAAGATGTCACGGGGGCTTCACTCAATTAACCTCTAACATAGCATCTATGTTCATGGCATACTAAACAATACCTTTAATGTGACTACATATTGAAAAATATCTCTAAAGATCACTTTATTTAACCCCTACCAATATGAACCCAATACACCTTCCCAATTTAAAAAACTAATACTTTCACTAGATATTGTAAGTATCCTTTTTTTTTCATTAACATTTATTATACCCCTTTATAATTTTTCATTAACTTTGAGCTCGATTTTGTAGGTTTTAACCCCGTACAAAAATTACCTGCATACGAATTCTAAATCACAGGAAAAATAAAAATGCAAGAGCATAACACATAGAACACATATACACAGAGATTTCCCATTGGATCCCAAAACCAGGACTACCAGCTTGATTTTTCATTATTGTTCCTTTCAATGTTACAATACATATTTATACATGTCGAAGCATCCAATACCATGGACCGAAAACCATCGCGCCCAAAAAACATGTGCAAAAGTCATGTACAAAACCATAGGTGGGTCCGCCCAACCTAACATAGGGTCCAAAACCAAAATTTTCCGGGGCGCTGCCCCGGACCCCATAAAGTGGGGTTACAGGTACCCCTTAAACCCCCTGTTAACT
>APFE030364889.1:0-10796 GCA_000404065.3 Pinus taeda
CATAGTTTGGCTACATTTGCAAGCACTTGTAAACTACCTTTTGAACCCCAGCATTGCTTTACAGCTAAGATAAAACACGGACCTTCTGTCCCAAACAATGTCAAGGATTGGCAAGTGTTTGAGGATGATACACAAATAAACAATTTCTTGACTTTGTAGCAAGAATTTTCAGGACTAAACATTGATACAGAGGCTGCAAGTGATTCACAAATACTAGGTGAACAACACCAAACAAATATCTCACTCAAAACAGCAAATCAAATGCTTTGTCCAACAAAATTTGACCAGGAGAAAATAAAAGTACTTGAACAATTACACTCTGAGGAAATAGCTGATACTGAAGCTGGAGTTATACAATGGAAAGACAATTTTCTTCCAACAGGCCTAACTCCATTGGAGGACATTTTTGACTCAAATGATGTCGCTAGAAAACCAAAATTACAGCCCCTTAATGCTGCCATTGAAGAATGCAACATTGGAACAGTTGAAAAACCCAAGATAATTAAATTGTCTACATCTTTACCACCTGATCAGAAGCCTAAATACATTGACCTCTTCAAAGAATTCCAAGATGTCTTTGCATGGAGTTATGAGGATTTAAAGTCCTATGACACCTCTGTCATTCAACACACTATCCCTCTCAAGCCCAATCAAAAACCCTTTAAACAGAAATTGAGGAGAATTAATCCTATGCTTCTCCCTTCAATGGAAAAAGAGGTACAAAAAATGTTTAAAGCTGGCATCATAGCACCAATCAGATTCTCAGAATGGATTTCAAATTTGGTCCCTACAAGAAATAAAACTGGTGAAATAAGGCTTTGTGTTGATCTAAGGAACTTGAATCAAATGTCCCTAAAAGATAATTACCCCTTACCCAAGATGGATCACATCTTGCAAAGAGTAGTGGGGGCTTCAAGAATTTCTTTACTGGATGGATTCTCAGGCTTTAACCAGATCCTAGTTCACCCTGATGATCAGGACAAAACAGCATTCACAACCCCATGGGGAACCTTTAAATATGTCAAAATGCCTTTTGGGTTGAAAAATGCAGGAGCTACCTTTCAAAGAGCAATGGATATTGCATTTGCCAAAGAAATCCATGATTTCCTTGTCATCTACTTAGATGACCTCACACCTTTCTCAAAATCTGACCAAGAACATTTGAAACATCTAAGGCAAATATTCATAACTTGTTAGGAAATATGGAATTTCCCTAAATCCCAAGAAATCCCTGTTTGGTTTGGAAGAAGGCAAGCTATTGGGTCATATTATTTCAAAGGATGGCATTAGGATTGACCCAGACAGAATACATGCCATCTTGCAAATGCCCCATCCAAGAAACATCAAAGAATTACAAGCATTCTTGGGGAAGATCAACTTCCTGAGGAGATTTATCCCAAATTTGGCGGAATTGAGCAGATTACTAAATAACATGCTGAAGAAAGATTCAAAAGTAAAATGGACAGTAGAAGAAAATCAAGCTTTTGAAGGAATAAAATTGGCCCTTACCCAAACTCCAGTCTTAACAAATCCTCAATTTGACAAAGAGTTTATCATTTTCTCTTTTGCTTCCCAGCATACTATTGCTGCTGTCCTATTATAGAAAAATGACCAAGGAAATGAGAGACCTATTGCATTCTTTAGTAGAGCTCTCAGAGATGCGCCCCTAAAATATCAGATCATGGAGAAGCAAGCATATGCCTTGGTCAAAGCCATCAAAGACTTTAGAATCTATATCCTATACTCCCATGTTATAGCTTATGTACCGAGTCCCATTGTCAAAGACATACTCACTCAAGAGAACTTAGAGGGAAGAAGAGGAAAATGGATTGCCAACATCTTAGAATTTGACATTGAAATAAAACCTACAAAACTGATAAAAGGGTAAGGTTTGGCCAAATTAATGTCTGAAACAAATTTCCAAGCCTTGGACATCAACCAACTGGACAGTGAATCGGAGCTGGCGACTCCAAAGACCAATGTAGCCTCTGAACAATCTCTGTGGTATTCTGATATCTGTTATATATTGCAAAACCTGTGTTCTCCCCAGGATTGTCCAGAACTAAATGTAGGTTCCTAAAAATGAAAGCCTCAAGATTTTGTGTCATGGAGGGCAATTTCCTTTGGAAAAACCATGAGGGTATATTGCTAAACTACTTAATTGAGAATGAGGCTAACAATGTCATAAAAGAATTTCATGTAGGTGATTGTGGTGGCCACTTGTATTGGAAGTCCACTGTGGATAAAATATTGAGGGTTGGTTACTATTGTCCCACTTTGTTCTCTGATGTTAAAAGTTTCACTACCTCATGCCATAAGTGTCAAATATTTGAGGGAAAGAGGAAATTACTGCCACTCCCGTTGAGGCCTATTGCAACAGAGAGACCTTTTCAGCAATGGGGTTTGGATTTCATTTGGGAAATTCATCCCTCGTCCTCAAGCCAACATAGATGGATCCTCACAGCCACAGACTACTTCACCAAATGGATTGAGGCCATCCCATGTAGACAGGCAAATGATTCAGTAATCATTCAGTTTCGGAGAATAACATATTGTCTAGATTTGGTTGCCCTAACAAGATAATAACAGACAATGCTGCTGCTTTTAGATCCAAGAAGATGGTAAACTTCTGCCACAAATTTCATATTACTTTGGGTCATTCCACCGCATATTACCCTCAAGGAAATGGCCTAGCTGAATCATCAAATAAAATCCTTGTCAAACACTCATAAAGAAGTGTGAAGCAAAAATAAGGAGAGAATTGGCCATAAGAGCTGTGAATGCCTTCATGGGCAGACTAGGACTTAACAACCAAGAGATCCCATTGGGGTCAGCCCATCATGAGTTTGCTAGGGATTAGAAGCCAAATTTCCTTCATCACTAGGGGTTCCTGTTTCATGCAAACTACTTCACAGAAAGTTCAAGCTGAGCCTAATTGAACATGCAAGAGGATCAATCAAATAATATGTTTTGCCAGCAAAGAGAACCCAAGTTTATAGCAGAGTCACACAGTTCTCCCAAGAAAAAGTTTTAAAGCAAAAGCTTTTGATAGAAGGACTAAGGCTAAAGATTTCAGTGTAGGTGACAAAGTCCTCAAGTGTGATTCAAGAAGGGAAGATAAAGGAAACCATGGAAAATTTGATTCTCTTTGGAGGGGACCTTTTATTATCCAAGCAGTGCAAGGAAACAACACCTACTTCCTAAAATATCTGGATGAAACTGACTTAAATGAAGGTCCTGTGAATAGCAGGACGTTGAAGCACTATTTTGACTACTTTCCATATATATAGCGGGGTCTCTCCTCCTATACATAATCAGTGGTATATATATTCTTGCAGCATACAAATAGTTCAGTTTAAAAGGTTGTTGTAAATAAGCAGGAAAGAGCTTTATATTCTAGAAGTTCCATAGAGGTGACAGCCTCCAGTTTTGAAGTAGAAAGAGAAAGTTTTCAAGTTTTGGTAGGAGAAGTCAAGAGCCAAGGCATTCTGACCTGCTGTTCTTGGTCTTTCAAAAGAAAAACCATCCCCAAGTGGAGCCACTGTTAGCTACCTGAACCAATAGGTTTCATGTTTCATGATTGGCAGGGGAAGTGCCAATATGATCTACTTTGGTGATACAAGGATCTCATATTCTTGTGGAAGAAATATATTTACATTTGGTTAGTGCTACCCTACTTCTGAATGGGTGATCCAACAACCTAAGCTGGGTCAGGCCATATTTCAATTTTTGTTATAGGTTAGAGAAATAAATCTGTCCAAACAGCTCAATCTTGGCAGGTAAAGTAGATAGGTAGACAAAAGAAGGTTCCCAACTGCTTAACCTGGGGCCTTGGAAGCAATAAGGGTAGTTTTAGATAGTAAATCAAAAGAAAAAGCCAAAGGAAAAGAAAAGGCACAAAAGGGTTTGCAAATCTAAGTGCACCCTCCTTGGAGTAATAAAAAAAATGCTGGGCAATAGATTGGGTAGGCAGAGGGGGTTGCAGAAAGCATGGTGCATGGCATCTCACTGGCCTAAAACAGATGTAAAAACATGATGCCGGTGCAAATCTCCTATTTTCAGCAGTCTCACAGCAACTTAATGAAGCATGTCTAACTTCCAGATCACCCCCTGTCACATTCATGGCTAACATCCCTATGCCACCCATGTTCATGAAAGAAATCAAAGTCTTTAGTTGGTTCTAGTTTCTTTAAGAGCCACATTTCTTGTGCAAAAATTCTTTTCATTTTGATCTACTTCCTAAAAACTAAGTTGATTTCATATAAACAACTTAGTATTCTACCCCCCTCATCCAATTTTTTTTCACTCATATTAACTACTAACCTATCACTATTTAACTCCTTATTCCCCCTACTACTATGTAAATTCGGCGAAAAACCCAAAAAGTACCTATATATCCCCTTCCCCAAGCATTATAGCTCTATATATCGTTTTGAAAGTCTCAAGGGCTAAAACATTTGAGTGCGACCCAAAGAGCGCCGAAAAATTAATCTTGGGATTAATCCGGGATTTTCTCAGATTAATAACCAAAACCCGCTTTGCAAATAAACCTTGCAAAAACCAGAAAAACCCACTTTTATAAAGTTTACGCCGAATGATATTTTATTCTTCCCCGCACTTCGTATTGCCTATGCATGTCATCAACCCGTCAACCGTCGGATCTGGGCTTTCCCATCCGACGGCCCACATCCATATCGGACGGGCTCCAATCGCTGCACTTTACTGCCAGAGAAACTGTCAAAGGGTGACGTCAGGCCTCTGCCACGTGTCACCACCATATCTTCTCAGGTCGCCCTCTGACAATACCGCGACCGTATCAACAGCAGTCCGAGAAAATCCACTTACCGTTGTGTTTTACCGCCTGCCCACGTCACCGCTACGCCCGCCCATGTCATGTTCCACTCGGCGCCCTGTCGACACCCTCACCCGCCAGCGCTCCGACGTGTCCGCCACCTGTGCAATCCCCGTGGACCACTCACAGGCTGCCACGTCACTCAATGATGTCATGATGACGTCACTCGACCCTGACCCCACCTGATGACGTCATGCTGACATCATCCAAAAATGCGCCAATAACCCAAAAAGTCTATATTTAGCCAAAATTTCGTGTTTTTATCACTTTTGCTAAATATAACTGTTGCTACCCTTTGCATGAAAATTACGACCACCTGTCGCCAACCTGCAGAAATCGACCTGAAGAACGTTGCCGCCTCCCACCCGCCTGCATTTGTGACCATTGCCGGCAATTCAGCAAGTATTTACCCAAAGAATTCCCTCAGAGCTTGCTTATGACCATAATTCTCCAGAATTGAATTAACAAGAGTAAGGCAACCTGTATTTACCAAAAAATTCCCGGTAAACCAGCATTCCTTTACAGTTGTAGGGTTGAAACTCACCTGCTGAACCCACATATAGTCACCTTTTCCTAAATTCACACTCTGTCTGTGCATTCGTGGACTGAAAACCTGAGAGGCACTAATTCACCAGAAAAACAGTGTTGCTAGTCCTTGCAGTCACTCAATTAACTCCCTTTGAGCATTCTACACCATTGTCACCACAGTTACCTCGTTTACCCTTTCAATTGGCTTTAATTCTGCAAAAAAATAGCCCTTTGTGTTGTCCTGCCCACTGAAACCAGTTCCAGTACAAGTCACAAGTACTACCTAGCCATGGAAACACCAGTAGCCCTGAATGTTCAACCTCTGAATGCCCCACACGGAGAGCTAGAGTGGAAGGCCCTGGGTGATAGAGATTACCAGATGCTAGACTGCACTGCCATGATCTCCAAATTCAATATTCACCTTCTGAATGAGTTGAAAGCCCAATATCTCAGTGGAGCTGATACCTTAGGAATTTGGGACTCCAACCTGCCCATTTACAATCTTCCTCAAGTCAATGTCCTCCCAGACTTGATAAATCAATGCTGTTCTAGCTATGACCCCTGTCAGAGAGTCGTTCTCAGCCCCTCAGGCTCAGTATTGTTCCATATCACCCCTGAGGCCATCAATGAAATGCTGCACTTTCACACCGGAAAGCCTCTAACTCCTCTCTCCATCCATGACTTCATAACGAAAGGGGGCAAGCTGTCCAGTGCTCAGATTGCCAAGATTAATCAGTTGTTTATTCAGCCACAATTTGAAGCTATGAGAACCACCCTTCCTATAGCATATCAATATCTTAATGAGCTGGGAAAAATGTTGGTAGATTTGATTAGTTACATCCTGGATTATGGGACATATGAGGATGTTGATGAAACCATTATGGCCATGCTGCCCATTTTCTCCCCTGGAATGCCTCCTGCTGTGCATTATGATTTTGCCACATTCATTGCCAATAAGATTCATGAACAATTGATGAATCTAGAAAGGGAAAAGGTGTTTAAGTACACTAGGTACATCTATCATTTATTCTTATTTTATCAGCCTGATGCCTTCCTTGTCCCTCTCAAGAAGCTAAATTCCCAGGGAAGCCCAAGGTCTGTAGTGTTTTGGTCTTCAGTCTTTCATCATTTAGCTTATTCACCTTACACCTACTGTGAATCCATAGACCTTTTCATCCATCCAGCTATGACCTTGTTATTGGGTGTCCCTCCCCCCAAATTGACAGAGGAAATGCAAAGAATTCTTCACCTCTCAAAGGCCCACAGTATTGGTGATTGGTACTTTTACCAACACCATACAGTAATCAAAATATATGGATGCGAGTTGAGTCCTTATAGGCTGCCAAGATATGTCCCTATGAGACTCTTTGCCCTAGAGTACTTTAGGCAATTTGGAAATGCAGACTTTGTCCATTTCCAAAGTAAAAACAAGAAGGTGCAACTGATGGTGAGAAATCAGCTAGGCCCTTTTCTATACAATAAAAGGGAGGAAGGATGGAAGGAAGCTGATATGATCCTAGAGACCCTCAGACTACAAACCAGCTTCAAATGGGTGCCTTATGACCTTAATCATTTCATTTCCCTCAGGAGGATAAAATACAAATTGGGTGGCTACGCTCACGTGAAACTACCTCATATTGAGCAGTTTGCCAATGCTTTAAGCTGGAAAGAGGGAACACTAGAAGAGCCAATTGGTAGAGAGCAAATGCTACAAAGAGAAGCGAAGAATATTGAAAAAGAGGCTGACTTGGAAACTTGTGGGCAGGTTTCTTCTTCCTGTCAAAGGCAACTCGGAGCAGCTGCCTCATCTTCCATAGCCCAACAGCAAGCAGCCGGAACTTCCCAACAAGAATCAAACAAAGATAAACGCAAGCAGATGGAGCAGGAACAACAACCTCCTAGAACAGAGCAGCAAATAGAACAACAAGCAGAAAAGGAGGTAGAACAGCAAGAAAAAAATCAAGAAGAGGGGCAGCCTATGCAGCAAGAACAAATAGCTGAAGCCCCAACACCTACTGAGCAACAGGCTCAAGAGAATATGCCTTCTGGGCAAGAAAAGATAGTGGAGGCCTCAGTGCTGCAAAATCCACAAAAAGAGGAAAAGGGAAAGAAGAGGGATAGAGAGCAGGAGACTCCCCTCAACACGTCCACAAATCAAGGGGAGAAAAGGCAGAGATTGAATCCCCTCTCCGAGGAAGAAATGCCTATGGGGCAATCATTGGGCATGGGGCCACCGAGCATGGAGGCATTTGCCAGTTCCTTTCAGCAGGAACAAGAGAGAACCCTTGGAGGAGAGGTCAGCTCCTCAAGTCAGCAAAGGAGAGCAGAGGCAGGCATCAAGCAACAATTTATTGATATTAAGAGGAGAAATGAGCCACTCAGGCTCCAAATCTACAACCAGTTGCTTAAGATGGCCCCTACCAATCAACAGAGGCTTATATCAGCCTATGACATCACAGAAGGGAAAATGACCATGAGTCATTTCATGCCCACTATGCTGCCGGCACAGTCAGCTGCAGACCATATAAGAACCAACCTTGAGGTTCTTTCCAAGGACATCCACCTTATGGAACAAATAGAACTTCACAAGCAAACAGGTGAGATGGTCTATGCAACATTGGAAGATAAAACATTGTTGGCTAATAGGTTGGAAAACGGCCTAAACAATACAGCTGTCCAACTTGAGTTGGAGAAGGCATCCTCTCAGGCCAAAGACAACAGGATCAGGTCTTTGGAGGACATAATCATAGAACTTGGGCATGATCCAAAGGACCCAAAGGCCATACAAACGCTGCTAAAAATAAGTGATGCAGACCTTGCAGCCCTAAGAAAGAAGGTTAAGCTCCCAGCAACCATTCACCCTCAAACAGAAGGGTTTGCCCAGCAAAGACAAGACCAACAGGTAGCAACATTGCTGGTAGCATTGCACAAACAACTAGTGCAGACAGAAGGGAAGCTAGAGGACACAGAGGCTGCACTGCAGGCAGCCCTACAGCAGAAAGATGGAGGCCAGACTTCTCAGCCCCCTCCAGAGGTCATAAACCTTGAGGAGTCCCCATAGACTACTGCCCCTCCCACAGAGCAGACAACGCCATCAACATCAACATCAGCACCAGCACCAACCTCAGAGCAGGCTCAAAGCCTCGACATGCAAAAATTGATGATGTAAATCAAGGTCCTAGAATCCGAGATGACAAAGTTGAATGGAGCCAAGGAGAATTTGGCTAAGCTGAATGAAAAATATGACAAATCCAAGCAGAATCTGGCTGAGAAAGGCAGAGAAATAAAAGCTCTCAAAGAGAAGATAAAGGAGATGGAGAAAGAGCTCACCCTTGACAAAGTGGTGGCTGAGATCAGGACAGTTTTGTGGACCCATATTGGCCAATCAATAATGGATCAGTGGCAATATATTGAGACCATCCATGAGAAAATGGAGCTCATAAGCAGAGCACAAAAGGAAGTCCATAGAGCAAGGGCATCTCTAGGTAGTATGCTTGAGATAGCCAACAGAATGATTAATGTGCTTAATAAACGAACAGGTCCTCAGCTGGCAGCAATTGGAATCTCCAACAGAACAGAAACCATCCAGCTAATAAAGAGGGTCCTCACATTGAAAAGCCTGGTGCAGACATTGGATAGAAGAAGCCAAGACATGCAAATAGAGGTCAAGAAATTCATGGACAAGTTTGCAGCATTATAGGGCAGAGGTCTTCCTGGCTTACTGAACAGTGCAGGGAGACTGCTATCACATGAGGTTTATGCAAAAAGGGTGAACACATTTGCCACCAATCAGATCAGTCAAGGATCAAGAAATTCACATGTAACAGGGCCAGCATCTAGGCAAAGTCTCTATGACAGAATAGAGAACTTATTTTTTATTATGAATGAGATCAGCCATTTGTTTGAAGTGCCTCTAAACTTCTACAAATACACAGAGGCAGATGAGACCTTGGATGCAATTTTGAGGCATCAATTGCCTAAACAGGAATGGTGGACCTCAATGATACAGTTGTTACTATAAGCAGGAGGTTTTCATCAAAGTTTTGTCATCGAAATATATAAGTCATCATATTCAAAAAGTATGATGCACACACTATGACTAGAAAAAGTAGAATGAGCCAACTCAGCAGGAAGATTCAGCCACTAAAAGCAACACTAACAGCTACAGGTAAAAGGGCCGAGAAAGCTACAGCATGACAGAGTATAAAGACACATCATTCAGCATTAATGCAGAATGCTCAACCGACTCAGTGTCCTCCAAAGGTCAAGAAGAGTTCTGACATAATTAAAGACTATTTATCTTACATTTAGGGTAGCAATAACTTCCTTATCTGCTATTTTGTAAAGTTGGTGAGCATATTTCATCTATTAAATGACTTAGCATTCAGATATTTTGTAAAACCAATTGTATATATTCCCCCTTGCATAAAATTTCAAGGGGTTGGAGTTTCGTTGTTTTCTTATGAAGAAAGGAGAACTCGGCTGTAATTTCTGAAAGGATGATATAAATAAAGCTTGGAGTTTACAGGAATTGGGTCTTACTGATGCATGCTGTGTTGGTACCATTGAATGCTATAGGATTCTAGTGCTATGGCTTAATATAATAAGTGTTTCTCTATCTCTGTTAATGTTTTGTTATTTTTTTAAGCTCACATCTCCCATATGTTGTTCTAAATACTAGGAAGAAAGAAAAAGAATAGCTCAGGATTTGTCCATGGAGACACCCTAATCTCAATCTATCTTCACTATAAACGTTTTCTATGACTTCAGCTATTTAAATTGGAATTCTTAACTGCTCCAATAAGCCCTGAATATTTCACAGTTACTATTTAGTAATTCATGTATGCTACTAAGTAGAAATTGTTGTTAAAATTGTTATCACACTGTCGGTAATTCCATTCCCCATTGTTTCACTCACTAATCAGAAATTTATATTAAGAATAGCCATCTAGCCTTGTAGTAAAACTTTCTCCATCACAAGCACCAAGACTGTCTCAGATTTCTGACTCCACATACCCAATGGATTAGCATCTTTCACACATTTCATGCCCTTCTCACAACAACAGTTCACAACCAAAGTCTCAAACAAAAACTGAACTTATAACTAGCCTAAAAACTTCACAAAACAGAGCCAAAATTTAAAGAGAGAGCCCTCTCTGATTATAGACAGGCTAGGACCTATAATCCAAAGCTTGGTTAGTGGTTACCCCGGCCGTATTCCCTTGGGAGTCATAGGGAACAACCTGGGTGTTAACACACTAGAGACTTAGTGTTCCCTATTTCCTCCTACAATCTATCATTAAAATGAGCCAGAAAGTGAGGGAAGAAAAGCACCAACATATTGCCCACCATGGCCTCATTCAATTTATTAATATGGATGATCTAAGTCACCTAAGGAACCCTATGCTATGCACTT
>APFE030364889.1:34041-47824 GCA_000404065.3 Pinus taeda
TCTCCCAAGTAAATGTGAGGGTACATTGGGGAATGTGAGATGTAATTACATGGAGAGGACCATGTCTTCTCCTTAGTAAATGTGAGGGTACATTGGGTAATGTGAAAAGAATATATATATTGATAATGAGTTGGAGAGGACTATGTCTTCTCCCAAGTAAATGTGAGGGTACATTGGGGAATGTGAGATGAATACATATATTTTTGAAATAATGGAAGGAGACCATATCCTACCTAATATTCAATTTGAGAAGGTAAGTGGGGAATTTGAATAATGGAAATCATGAATTTTATATTAGACTAATATTTCTCAATATTTTCAGATAATGTAAACATTAACAAAATTTGTAGGATAAAATTTAAGTGGGGCATTACATACACCCCTCATTCAGAAAACTGCGTCCCGAAGTTAGAATGAAAATATGCAAGGAGTTTGAAAGCATAGCAACCGGAGAGAGTTATAGCAATAAAATCAGATAAGTCCGACAATGAAATTTCTTCCCATCAAGAGTCTCCAACTGATCTATATCCTCCTATCCACCCTGGCCTACTTCCGTTACCACCCTATCCGTCCTCTGCTGCTTTATCAGTGGCAACGGCCATACTAACCACTGATAAAACCGACATGGTGGGAGTGTCGAATACATCGACCTAACTTCCCCAGCAGGCAACTGGCAATCGTCATCACACGTCTAGGGGAGCGTGTCCACCACTGCCCTCCCACGATTCCAGGTTTCGGAGGATACACACTGGGAAATGCCTCCACCCCTCCTGCAGAACTAGGGTCAATACCCTAATACAGACCACACTACAGAGCTGGTTGGACTTGTCATCGAATAATCCAGTCAGGTCGTCTTGCCACCTGTCATTTGCATTTTTCTCGTGTCATAAGAGTGCATATCAAGTAGATACCAAATGAAGTAAAATAATGTACATTATACCTTCCACATGAGATGTCTCATCCTTCCCTCTTGGCTATCACATAATTTTTTTTCCCCTGTGGGTTAGTTCTCATCCATGCATTTATATAACAACAAGACATATAATCATCACATTACTAAGTCTAGTATCCATGTATCAATCTAGGAATTCTTGCTAAGTCATTCATTTAAATAAATCATATCCACTTGAGCTATATATGAACCAAAATAATTATGATAAGTTACGCACTAGATAGTCCATCACTGAGTCATACATGTAGTCCATACATCAATCATTTCTATCATTAATATCAAATCTATCAACTGATTCATATAAGTAGTTTTATGTGTCAACCAAATGCATCAATATTACATAATGTTCATAAATAAATAACTTGGAAATAGGATCTTAACATAGGTAGCTATCTAAGTCAAAATAGGCATCACAAATGCTCAAAAAGTGAGGGGTAGTCACGACGCATAGTCTCTGCATCCTCCCAGGTAGCAGATCCTGGGCTATACTTGTCCCACTGGACCTTAACTTGGTCCACCATGTGACATCTGAGCTGTCGAACCCTACGGTCCAATATGCGTAATGGTTCTACCATTACGGTTCCCATGTCTGAGACCTACAATTCCTGCCAATTCAGTTTGTGAGATTCATCAAAAACATAATGTCGTAAAACAGATACGTGAAAAACATCATGAGTTTTATGCAAATGGGGCAACAATACAAGATGATAGGCAACTAGTCCAGTCTTCTCTTTGATCCTAAAAGGTCCTACGAACCGAGATGACAATTTTGTCCCCTTCCCAAACTATATGGTGCTTTTGTTCGGTCTGATACGAATAAAAACTTCGTCCCCTACTTCATAACTATGATCAATCCTATGTGAATCAGCATAACTCTTCTGTCTATCTTGTGCTTCCTTTAACCTTTACCGAACCTACTTTACTGTTCCTCCATTTCTTGAACTAATTCTGGGCCAACTATCACTTGGTCCTCCAACTTTTCCCAACTCAATGGCATCCTGCAAGGCCTTCCATATCGAGCTTGATAAGGAGGCATCCGGATTGAACTGTGATAACTATTACTATAGGCAAAATCTACCAATGGTATGTACCTTTCCCACTGAGTATGGTTATCCATGACGTACATCCCAAGCATGTCCTCCAGAACCTGGTTTACTCTTTCAATCTGCCCATCTATTTCTAGATGATATGCAGTGCTCAGGTTCAACTGAGTCCCCAATGCTAACTGCAAACTTGTCCAAAACCTAGATGTAAGTCGGGAGTCTCTATCAGAAATGATCTTTGTGGGCAATCCTTGTAGTCAAATAACTTCATTGACAAACTATCACGACACATCCGTAACATCGTAAGTGTCCCTTACTGGGATGAAATGGGCACTTTTGGTTAATTTATCAACTATAACCAAGATAGCATTGTGCCTCTGGGAAGTGAGCAATAAACCCACCACAAAATACATGGAAATTACTTCCCATTTAGATGTGGGGATGTCATGAGGTTCTAGGAGTCCTGTTGGATGGCGATGATCAGCCTTCACTCGCTGACATTCAAGACATTTGGCGACAAACTAGACTATGTCATGCTTCATTCCTACCCAAAAGAAGAGTTTCCTTGTGTCTGCGTACATCTTCTTTACCTTAGGATGTGCACAATAGAGTGCTCTATGAGACTCTCTGAGGATGGTTTCTCTTATACCCCGTTCCTTAGGTACGTACATTCTCCCTTGGAATTTCAATAGCCCATCTGGTTCAAGGACATATCCTTCAAACTTTGGTTCTATCTGTTTCCCATTCTGGATGGCTAAGAATACTTTGAGATACCAACTATCTTCAAAGAGTTTCTCCAATATCCATTCCCTTAAATTTACCTTTAAGGCTACTAGGGAGAAGGTTCGTGGCCTCCTACTTAGTGCATCCACCACTACATTCTCCTTTCCCTTGATCTATGAGATTTCAAAATCATACTCACTCATGAATTCCTCTCCATCGCCTTTGTTTGGTGTTCAAATCCCTTTGAGTGAAGAGATGCTTCAGGCTTTGATGATCCATTCTTAACCCAAATCTTCTCCCAATGAGGTAGTGTCTCCATAGCTTCAAGGCTAACATCACTGCTGCCAATTCTAAGTCATGGGTAGCATATAACTCTTTATGCTTCTTCAGTTTCCTAGAAGCATAAGCTATTACTCCGCCTTCTTGCATCAATACTATACCCAATCCTTGTGCCGAAGCATTGGTGCAGACAGTGAAGTCTTTTCTCATGTCTGGCACTTGAAGGATGGGTGCACTAGTTAGTAACCTCTTCAGCTCTGTGAATTCAGTGTCACATTCATTTGTCCATTCATACCTAACCCCCTTTCATTATAATGTGGTGATGGGTTTTGCAATCCTTGAAAACCCTTCCACAAACCTGCGATAATACCCAGCTAGCCCCATAAAACTACGTACCTCATGGGAATTTTTTGGTACTAGCCAATCCATTATGGCCTTCATCTTTTCAGGGTCAACTGAAATCCCTTCTCCTGAAATGATGTGCCGAAGGTAATGGACATTCCTCTGAAAGAAGGAACATTTTGACAATTTCCCATACAATTGATTTTCCCTTAAATAAGTCAATACCACCCTTGGGTGCTCTTCATGCTCCTTTTCATTCTGGGAATATATAAGAATGTCATCAAGGAAGTCTTGCATGAATTGGTCCAACTACTTCCTGAGCACACCATTCATGAGGCTCATGAATACTGCTGGTGCATTGGTTAAACCAAATGGAACAGCTATGAAATCATAGTGCCCAAACTGAGTTCGAAATGTAGTTTTTGATATGTCCTCGGCCTTTATCCTCAATTGGTGGTATCCAGATCGTAGATCGATTTTTGAGAAGACTGCTGCTCCCTTCATTTGATCAAATAAGTAACCTAATCGAGGAATTGGGTACCTATTCTTTATCATGGCCCTATTTAGGTCTCTATAATCTATGCATAGCCGCAAGGAACCATCCTTCTTCTTGACAAAAATTACTGGTGCATCCCAAGGTGAAATACTAGGTCTGATCAATCCCAAGTCTAAGAGCTCCTTTAACTGCATCTGCAAATCGCAAAGCCATGGAGTTGTCATCCTATAGGGTGTCTTCGATATTGGTTCTGCACCTAATTTCAGATCAATGGTGAAATCAATCTCTCTTACAGGAAGTAATCCAGGCAATTCCTCTAGAGAAACATCCTTGAATTCTGCCAAAGCTGGATGTTGATCTAGGGAAGGTCCTTTCTCGTCACTTACAGTCTTGACCAAATATAGTTTGCAACCTTGTCTAAGACAACGTTTTACCTTCATCATGGATATGAATCACAGGGACACTCCCCTCTTAATTCCAAAAATCTCAATTGGCCTACCTTCATCATCTAAACAAATCACCTTCTTCTTGAAATAGTCTACCAAAGCTTGATGAGCTTCTAGCCAAACCATCCCAATAATTACATCATACATCCCCAATGCTATGATGTATGCCTTCAACTTAGTCATACAAACCCCGAGGTTTACCTGACATTGGTCAACACTAGGCCCTACTACTTGTTTTATTCCAGAAGCCATCTCAACTTGTTCAAAGCCATTGTGCTCATAGGCTGCCAACCCACTCTTCTAATGCAACTGGTGAAATGAAACTATCTGTAGCACCAGAGTCAAACAAAATTTTAATTTTTACTTTGTTTATCATACCTGAGGTTTCTACCACAGTAGACTGGTGTTCAACTTGCTGATTGTCAACTGCTGCATAGATTCGGTGGTGGCTACCTACTCTCCCCATTGGTTCCTTTCCCTCTATTTTGTTCTTACCAGTTTGAAACTCAGGGCAGTCCCACTGGTAATAAGGTCCTCTGCATCCCCAACAAGTGATGGGTGGTGGACCTTGAACCGAATGTTGTGGAGTTCTTTGGAAATAGTTTATTCCCGTGGAACCCCTGCCCCCACTTGCTACTCCTCACATATTACTTTGATTTGTACGTGCCCTTGAAGCTGTGGGTGAAGTTGCACTAGAAACCATTGAAATCCCTACAGTTGGTATTCTAGGCATAACCCTGTTTCATATGGTGGTGGCCTCAGACTTCCTCCCCTTTGGAAGATACGAGGGGCCTTCCCCATAAAAATTGTTTGTAATGCAAAGACAACCCTGCCTTCACCCTTTATGTATAAGTGTTCTTCGATATAACGAACCTGTTCTACAGCTTCTGCAAATGAGGATGGTTTCCACATCCGCACCATTGCCCTAATCTTAGGTTTCAACCCATACATAAAACAATCTGCTTGGCGTTGGTCAGTATCCATGTAGGAGACATACTTGACCAATTCCATAAATTGAATTTCATATTATTCTACTATATGACCTCCTTGTATTAGGGCATGGAAGGCTCCTACCTGCTCTTCTTCCTAATACGCTGGCAAGTACTTCTTCCTGAACCTGTCGTCAAATAATTCCCAAGTAACTGTGTCTGGAGTGAGGTGCAGTTGACGCTCCAAGTTACCCCACCAATTCATAGCACTATCTCTGAGTTGGAATATTGCTATTTTTGCTTTGGAATTGGAATTGTAATCCCTTAGTGCAAAACATCTTCCCATCCCTTCTAACCAAGCTTCTGCACGCTCGCTGGCACGACCTCCTGTAAACTCTGGGAGCTTAATCCTCTGGAGCTCCCTAGTAATGTCCTCAACTGGAGGTCTTCTAACATAGTCTCTAGATCCCTTGGGGTTCCCTAACCCTGATGAATTTTGTTCCCCTTCCATTTCATTCGTTTGGCGCCCTCTTAAGGTTTCATTAAGAAAGCCAGGGAACGCAAGATGAGAGTAAATTCTGGTGAAGGTAATGGGTTATTTGAGGGAGGTCCTTATGAAGACTCTCTAGGCCCGTGGTTTCTTCGTGTCATCACCATTTTGATTTGTTCAAAATATACACAATATCTAAGACTTATTAGCACTATTCCTAACATTTTCTACCACACTCTAGATAGTCGATAGAGAACCCTAAGCAATAGATCAATTCAAGTTATGCCAAGTTACCACAAATTTAAACTTTAGAACATGTTATCATAGGCTAGATCACTAGTTAAAAACATTGTTGGTGCTCTGTTTAAGTGTTGTGTGCATTTTACCTGCCTACCAACACCTCATTTTTGTTAATCTCAATGTCTTTAGCTCATACATTCTCTTTCTAGTATATGGGAGAACTTCCTATAGCAACACAACACTTTCTAGTTGGTATAGATATTCTTCCCAATCAATGTTCATCCGAAGATCATAACCCTCATGACTTTTATTGTTTCCATACCTCATTCATGCAAGATCCTCAACCATGGACCATACTTTCATCCACCAATCTGAAACATTTTACCGCTAAGGAACCAATCGATCTTCATAAATGTATATTCTCCACATCCACTTGTCAAGTTGTAATTTTTCTTTTTTAATGAACTAGATAAAAAAAAAATAGAAGGAGAATTTAAATTAATTAGATTGACTACAAAAAATTTAAATACCAACAGCAGAGCAATCACTTCCACGGATGTAGGAAATCTTACAGAACTATTCTCATGCTTTCAAGAAAGGAAAAACTTTTACACCCAATCTACCTTAGAAAGATAGGTCAGGTTCCCAATAAATGAAAATTTTAGAGGATGAATGGCATGTTTTATTGAAATGAAAAGCTTATGTGATGGAATACAACAACACATAAATCAAACATGTTATTGTGTATATGACAACACAATATTCTCTATGACAGTATCATAAAGACTTCTTTGTCTGATAAAAAAATTTAGTCAAAGGAATCCTACAACTAGGGCAGTAGCCTAGTCAATGATGACAAATCATATTAAGGTCTCTAATATGTACGAGAGGAAGATCTCTACTTAATTTACATATATGGTTAATGTTTGGTCTTCTGGGAAGTCCTGGTTACCGGGTGCAAGCCCCAGAAGTGATGATTGATGCTATGTGATTCGTTCTCCACATTTCACTAGTTTCAATCCCACTTCTTCACCCCTGTGAGCATCACCCAATGCAATGAGTGCTAAGTGAACTATTCAAAAAAAATCATGAGAAATTAGTCAGTTACGACTACCTCTCATGGAAATGGTCATACGTGAATGACTTACTTAGCACAGTTGAATCCCAAAATGATATCTAATATAATGCACTGCGTAAACCCCCATACTTAAATTCAAAAAAAAAGTTGTTCATTCTCATCTAATGTGTATTAATGAATGCTACTGAAGATAATTAGGCTGTAGTCTTCTTTCCACATTACATCTAAAGTTGAATGGTTATGTACTCATACACTAACTCACATAATCAAGACTACAGAGAGTTTTGAAGTAACTGTAAACTTTTGCCAATAAGAAGTATATCCCAGTTGTCTAGAAAAAGATAGTTTTGAATGCTAGTGGTTGCCCTTTAACTGTCGAAGTCCAAACATTTAAAATTCACCCCTCTATTGATTCTTGACTGCAAATGCAATCACTTTTCTTGTATCTTTGCTTAACATGAGTAGAATACAGAGAATTTTGTGAATATGCTTCCATATATTCTAGACTTGTATCCTAATGTTTGACGTAGGACCAAGGGCATTGCAAGAATTACTGGATTGTGTACAATTTGGTATGAAAAGAACAGTCTACATTTTGGTGTTAAGCTTATAATTTTCTTCCTGGAAACAAATTTGACAACAACTCCCATAAGAATCTTTATCTATGACTGGATCTATTGGATAAAGAATGGCCAATTGGCAGGGTCAGATCTAAACCTCCAAACTACTGGTCGTTTTCTATTTGGTTGGAAAACGGCGACAACATCTACACAAAATTGGAAGTGTGAACCAATGGTTATTCAGTCATGCAATGCTAATATGGAAGAGGAGAAAACAAAAACAAGATGCATCAGAAAATGTCCATGCCACCAAGGAAATTTATGCAGAGTTGGACAGATTGTCTGGGGAGATGAAGGAGGCAGACTATGCACCTGAGACAAGATTTGTACTGAGTGATGTGGAGGAGGAACAGAAGGAACATAACCTTTCCTATCATAGTAAAATGTTGGAAATTTCATTTGGGCTCATCAATACAACCCGTGGGACACCTATCAGAGTCATTAAGAACCTTAGAGTGTGTGGGGATTGCCACACTGCTATGCACTTCATCTCCTAGCTGATCTTTAAAATAAAAGCTTCAGGTGTGCTGTATTCATTCTCGAAATTGTTGTATTTTCTTTTTACTAGAATATCCCAGCAGCTTCTTCATAGATAAAATTTCAAAAGATAAGTTATCCGACTGTCTTGTTCACAACTTCGATTGTGAAAAAGACTATAACACAGTCGTCAATTTACAGGAACATGTCATCATAGCTTCTAGTCTGAAATAATATCATAATACTGTAAATGATGCTGAGCTGAATATGCCATATATATAAGGGATAATTCCATAAGGCAGAGGTTGCCCTATAATAGATTGATGGCCATATAGAGTGAGATCATATAGTTCTGTTTTAGTGAGACCATAAGTGATTAAGAGAGGTTGGGACCAAAACAAAGCAAGTTCATGTCAAAATAGGATCACAGGGCAAGAGCATATTCTGATATAAAGATGCGATATTGCCACTACCAGAGATGTGATGTCATTACCATATTGATTCTATATGATGAGACCATGCAATTAGTGTGAGAAGACCTGAGCATGAGAGAGACCTATAGCGATAGATGAATGAGGATATAGAAGAGTTAGCTATTTGATAGATGATTCCAAATGACTGTTATGAGATGATGCCATTTCTAATAGAGATTGTAGATTGAACCAAATGCATTACTTAGATCTAAAGCTCCGGAGGCTGACTACTAGATATCTAATACAGGTTTACTAAATGCAAAAGTTCGTTTGTTGTGCAAGATAGATTGATACCTCAACAAATTTGATTTCTTGATTTCCACAAACATGTTTTTGCATAAAGCCAACGTTGCTTACCACATGAAGATATTCGACCAAAATTCAGATTTGTCAAAATGATTGGTAAACCTTAGATCAAATCTTAACATAGAGATAAAGATGATCATATGTTTTCAATTGCCCTACTAGTGCATGTAAAGATAAGGTTGTCAAACATATCAGAATTCAAGTTGTCCTCTAGCCTTATAGATGATAATAGGTTCAAAAGAGGGACCAAAACCCTTCTGCTCAGATTTGATGCCCTTAGACAGAGGTTCAGGTGCGTCATCAAACAAGCTCTCCTACAAGAGTGAATTATAGATTAAGTGGCCCTATATCGTCGATGCTAAACACTAAACTGGAATGAACCTTTCTGGAAGGCAAATTCCATAGTTAAAATGCTAAATTTGATTTTGAATTCACCCCAAATCATTTTTTTTCAATTTATATGGAAAAGAAGGGGTCCAGAATTTTACTTGATGTATTTCTATAATATTATTTATTCTGTCAGGAATTTTACAAGTGCATTTAAGTTGAAGTAAAACACTAGCTCTGTCATATCCCTAGGCACTATTCCATCGGACTGCTGTTGAAACATTTTGACATTCTAATTTTCTGGATTTCAACTATTTAGTAAGAAATTTGATAATGGAACAACTATTTAGTGGGTTTTGGGTCCATATTTTGAACCAAAGCTCTGATACCATGTGTAAGAGCCCTATCTTAGGGCCTGCTAATAGATCTATTCTGAAGAATTTAAATGCAATAAGAGGCAATAGTTTACTTAATTAGAAGACTTATAAACAAATAAAATTTTACCATTTACATTCTAATCCTTATAAATTATGGTGAATATTTCATTCTAATAAACATTTACATGAGTAATCTATGGAGGAATACATGTACTGGTGGCTGGTGGAGATGCCTTTGACTTGCTTCTCCTATTGAACGCTCCTCTTGATGGAACCAACTCGATTTACCTCCCAGCCAACAAAGAAATAATCCTTAGCCCAAGAAACCTCCACAGGTTCCATAGCCCTCTGAGCCCAAGTCCAACCAGATGTAGTGTGTGTGCCTAAGATGAATGATCCAAACAAAGATGAACAATGTTTCCCTCCTCTCAACAACCCAAGAAACCTCCACGGGTTCCTAAGGTCTCCAAAAATCACAGCAAATACTAAATTCACAACCAACCCCAAAATCATAAGCAAGGCCCAACATCCCATTTTCTCCCTTTCCCCTTCCCTTTTTATACCCTCCCTCTCTTCTCCATCTCAACCACCTCTCATTAATGTCATTAACTTCTCATCCATTCTTACAATTGACTTCTCTTCTCCCAAGTAAAGTTGGGAATACATTTGGAAGTGTGACATGAATATAAAATTGGGAAATTAATGGGAGAGGACCATTTCTTTTCACAAGTAAATCTGAAAGTACATTTGGGAATGTGAGATGAATATATATATTGATAATTAAATGGAGAGGACTATGTCTTTTCCCAAGTAAATGTGAGGGTACATTGGGAAATGTGAGATGTAATTAAATGGAGAGGACCATGTCTTCTCCCAGGGTACATTGGGCAATGTGAGATGAATATATATATTGATAATGAGTTGGAGAGGACCATGTCTTCTCCCAAGAAAATGTGAGGGTACATTGGGGAATGTTAAATGTAATTAAATGAAGAGGACCATGTCTTTTCCCTAGTAAATGTGATGGTACATTGGGGAATGTGAGTTGAATACATATATTATTTGAAATAATGGAAGGAGACCATATCCTACCCAAGATTCAATTTGAGAAGGTAAGTTGGGAATTTGAATAATAGAACCATGAATTTTATATTAGACCAATATTTCTCAATATTTTCAGATAATGTAAACATTAATAAAATTTGCAAGATAAGATTTAAGTGGGGCATTACATTCTTGGGATCGATTGGGCCAATGATATGATTGGGGCAATCAATTTGAAGAAGGGGAAGATGATATTTGACAAGAAATCGCTCTGCGTAGTGGTGCCCCTGGACCCTGTAAAAGGACAATGCTACACTGAATTGGTTCGTGAGTATGAAAGTGATGATGATTTGGACCAGATTTACAGGATAACGATGCGAGATGAGGGTTGGGTGAATCTGACAGTAGATGGGTGTATTTCATGGGATAGTGAAAGTTCCTGCACATCAGATTCAGATGAAGAATTGGAGCACTAGCAGAATCGACTGCATGAAGTATCTACACTGCACTGTAACATGAGGACCAAATCGTTGCATTGGGTATCATCGGAGGTAATAAATATTCCTTACTATGATTATTTAAGTGACGTTGATAACTTTCTAGATGCATTTGAGAGAGAAGTGCCAAAGAAGCATCGCTTCTAGGCCTTGCACTGGGCACTATGTGCTACATATGCAAGATAGTGGGGAATGTACAAGGACAATTTTGATGATTGGCGCATGTATAGAAGAATGGTGAGAGTGCGGTTTGGTCACCCACAAGTGCTGCTAACAAAAAAATACGATGGAAGGAATGACCCGCATGACCATTTGGCCAAATGAACTAAAGTGTATGGAATGGAGCCTCAACTAAAGTGGGTACGTTTGTTTTGTCATACCTTGGATGTTATACCGATCAATTAGTACTTGGAGGTAAAACTCCATCATGGCACTGAAGAATGGGATGTTTTGCGCTAAGGATTTTTTATGACGTTCATATTTAAGGATGGGTTTGAATGTATTGATGAAGCACTGCAAGAGGTCAAGGCAGCAATCTTCAGGATACCATAGGATCCTCTAGACTTGATTCAACCTAATTGGAATACCCAGCTAAGCCACACGCTGGAGTGCTACAATGTGACAACGAAAGAAGAAGACAAAGACCAGAGGAAGATTAATATTACAAAGACTAAAGGTCACCGCAAAGTTGAAGGACCACAACTAGAGAATTCAAACATCACTCAGCCACTCAAAACTAGAGAGATGAACATTGGCACAAAGGTAGAGCCAAAGCTTGCAAAGATTGGGGACTACTAGGATAATGCAATAGTAGATATGGTCACCGAATTGCTCTGCAAATATAAGGAATTTTTCCCTACAAAGTTTTCAGATATGAAAGGGATAATAGGGGACTTGGTTGTCATGAAGATCATGCTAAAACTGGACATGAAGCTAGTTAAGTAAACAACTTACCGCCTCAATCTGAAGTATAAAGAAAGGGTCTACATAGAATTAGATAAAATGCTTGCAGCAAGCATCATTGAACCAATAGAAGAGACTGATCGGGTAAGCCCAATGGTAGTTCACGAGAAGAAACAGAAGGATGAGATGTAGATATGCATAGATCTTAGGAAGTTGAATGATGCTTGTGTGCGTGATCCTTTCCCAACTTCCTTCACCAATGAGGTTCTGGATAATGTTGGCAGCCAAGAGGCATATTCATTTATTGATGGGTTCTCAGGGTACCATCTAAACAAGATCGCGCTAGAGGATAGAAGTAACATGACCTCCGCGACTGAATGGGGATGCTTTCAGTATACTGTGATTCCTTTTGGTCTCAAGAACGTGCCAGTGATCTTCTTGTGTGTACTCATCGCAGCGTTCAAAGACTTCATCCACAAATTTTTGGAGGTATACTTTAACGATTAAACAATGTTTGTACTGGTAAAGCACCATATAACAAGTCTTTGTTTGATGCTATATACATGCTGGAGGTACCAGATCACACTCAATCTGAACAAATGTTTGTTTTGTGTCCCTTTTGGGATCTTGCTGGGCCACGTGGTATGTAGACAAGGGTTGATGGTAGACCCTGCGACGATCGTGCTTATAATTAATTTGGAGGCACCAAGAAGTGTGAAGGAGCTATGAGCAACGTTGGGGCATATAAGTTACTATAGAAAGTTCATCAAAAGCTATGTCCAGATCACTGCATTGTTGGGTTGTGTTATATTCTTTCCACATAGTTAACAGGGAGTTTGAGGGGTACCCGTAACCCCACTTTATGGGGTCCAGGGTAGCGCCCTGGAAAATTTTGGTTTTGGACACTATGTTAGGTTGGGCGGATCCACCTATGGTTTTGTGCATGATTTTCGCACATGTTTTTTGAACGTGATGGTTTTTCAGTCCATGGTATTGGATGCTTCGGCATGTATAAATATGTATTGTAACATTGAAAGGAACATAATGAAAAATCAAGCTGGTAGTCCCAGTTTTGGGATCTAGGGGAAAATGTCTATGCATATGTGTTTTTATGTGTTATGCTCTCACATTGTTTATTTTTCTATGATTTAGAATTCGTATGCAGGTAATTTCTGTATGGGATTAAAATCTACATTTGGTATCAGAGCTGTTTTGGCTTCAAGGGTACGCCTTTATTACTGAGGGGTTTCGCTCGGGCCTGTGGTAGACCCTGTTCAGTGGGAGATCTGCGAGATCGATTCTGGTTGTAAAAGAAGATGGCGAGCAGCGGAAAGATAGAGATAGAGAAGTTCAATGGTCAGAGTTTTGAGTTGTGGAAACTCAAGATGGAGGATCTGTTGGTGGATAAAGATCAGTGGATCACGGTAGATCCAGGTACTAAACCAACAGGAGTAACCAATGAAGAATGGAAGAAGTTGGATCGGAAGGCAAAGAGCACACTACGATTGTGTGTCTCAGATTCAGTATTGTTGAATGTATCAGGGGAAGCTACGGCGAAGGATTTATGGGACAAGTTAGGGACTTTGTACCAATCTAAGTCTCTATTGAATAAACTATTCCTGCGGAAAAATCTGTATAACCTGAGGATGAAAGATGGAGACTTGGTGACAGAGCATCTGAATGTGTTTAATACTGTGGTAAGTCAGTTATTATCTATTGATATTAAAATTTCAGATGAAGA